>JAODAL010003542.1:0-171755 GCA_025379985.1 Phyllomedusa bahiana
CAGTTTGGGAGCCCCCCGGGGGAATTTTTCCCTAAGTGAGGAGGGTTTGGGCTTCTCCCTTTTGGGGGGTTTTTGCCTTCCTCTGGATAACACCTTTAGCGAAACAGGCGAACTGGAGGGGGAAACTGTCTTTTTTAGCCTTACAAACTATGAAACTATGAAACTATGAGTTGCAGAGATCCAAAGCTCAGGTGGAAGTATCTGTCCACAGGACAACTAGTTGTGTACTCCACAAATCTTTTCTTTATGGAGGAGTAGCAAGAAGAAAGCTCTTTTAGAAACCAAGCTACAAGAAGAGCTGTTTGCAGTTTGTAAAGAGCTATGTAGGGGACAAAGCAAGCATGTGGAAGAAGGTGCTCTGGTCAGATGAGACCAAAATGGAAATTTTTGACCTAAATACCAAATGCTATGTGTGCAAGAAAGCCACCACTGAATATTACCCTGGACACCCTGGCGGGGTGGGGAGGCTTTGCTTTAGACACACATAAAAGTACTGCCAATGAGCATCATAGTACATAACCGATCTTTTAATCACTTTCTGCTAAAATGAGTAACATTTTTATAATAAATAATATCTAAAAAATATATTATAAGAATAATTTATAATAAAAATAAACCTTTTAAGTTTAGCTTTAAAATTCATGTAGCTTCTTGTTGTTTTAATAGAAAATTATGTTCATACAATAAAATCCAACACAGTCCGAATAGTGAAGATAAAATCTTTCCCATTTGTACTTCTTCTATCACTTAATATGACATATATACATATTATATCCTCTTCTACTCCCCGCTAAAATCAAGATGTTCTTGTTTCAAGGAGATCCTGTTTAATCAACCCACATCCGTCTTATACTCAACTCTAACTTCCCTCTTCTCGATTTGTTACATTGCAAAAAAGATTAATGGGTATATAATGGTTTAATAACACACTACTATGGGTTCCTAATCACCAGCCCCAAAGGCACATAGCTCTCCTTCATCCCTCAACCTCTGCTGCAACTTGCAAGAGTACTTGAGGAAGTAAGATCTTCTCAAAGCCCAGCATCGCTCAGTTGTGAATGGTGCACTATGGAGTTAACAAGTAAAGCGTCTAGTCCTTTGGGTCACCTGTTCTGCATATTTCATTCAGATTAATGGATATTCTCCGTGGTCCACCTGGTGAACTAAAATAGCATATGTATGCAGAACTGTAATTTACAGTCTAGGACAGACAAATTACTGTGTTCATTTTGCTTTTATACACTGTTTTGGCCAACAGGATGTGATGATGAGTCAACAAGCACTAGCCAAATTTCTTTATCCTATCCGATTGTGATTGTAAGAAATACAACAGGATCATTTCAGAGCATTCACTAAAAGAAAAAAGTAAACTTCTTGAAATAACTATAAAAAAAAATGCAGTAAGAAACACAATGTTCATTAAGTTATTTCTCTAGAAGTATATAGAAGTATATGCACTTTTATGCAATGTAAAGTAGTCCGTGTACAGTTTGTATAACAGTGTACATATGGTGTGCCCTCAGAATAACTCAACACACAGCCATCAATGTCTAAACCACTGGCAACAAAAGTGAGTATATCCCCCAGTGAAAATGGACAAATTGTGACCAAAGTATCAATATTTTGTGTGGCCACCATTATTTTCCAGCACTGCCTTAACTTTCTTGAGCATGGAGGTCACTAGAGCTCCACAAGTTGCAGTCACTGGAATCCTCTTCCACTCCTGCATAACGACATCACAGAGCTGGTGGATGTTAGAGACCTTCCACTCCTCCACCTTCCATTTGAGAATGCCCCAATGATGCTCAATAGGATTTAGGTCTGGAGACATGCGTGGCTATTCCGGCACCTTTTCCCTCATTTTCTTTGGCAAGGCAGTGGTTGTCTTGGAGGTGTGGGTTCGTTATCATGTTGAAATACTGCTCTGTGGCCCAATTTCCGAAGGCAGGGGATCCTGCTCCACCTCAGTATGTCACAGTACATGTTGGCATTCATGTTTTTCCTCAATGAACTGTAGCTCCCCACAGCCGGCAGCACTCATGCAGCCACAAAGCACAACACTCCCTCCACCATGCTTCAGTGTAGGCAAGACACACTTGTCTTTATACTCCTCACCTGGTTGCGCCCACACATATCTGACACCATCTGAACCAAATAAGTTTATCTTGGTCTCATAAGACCACATGACATGGTTCCAGAAATTCATAACCTTTGTCTGCCTGTCTTTGGCAAACTCTTCGCAGGCTTACTTGTGCATCATCTTTAGAAGAGGTTTTCTTCTGGGATGACAGCCATGCAGATCAATTTGATGCAGTGTGCAGTGTATGGTCTGAGGACTGACATGCTGACCCCTCTGGATGTAATGCTGAATGTGTGCACTCAACTTCTTTGGTTTACCATAATGAGTCTTGTTCTGAGTGGAACCTGTCTTATTAAACTGCTGTATGGTCTCAGAGTGTTGGCAATCGTCTTATATCCTAGGTCATCTTTATGTAGAGCAACATTTCTTTTTTTCAGATCCTCAAACAGATTTCGCTATGAGGTGCTATGTTGAACTTCCAGTAACCAGTATGAAAGAGTGTGAGAGTGATAACACCAAATTTACACACCTGCTCCCCATTTACACCTGAGACTTTGTAACACTGACTAGACTAAATAAGTTTAATTCTTTTAACTCCCTCCTCATAACTAAGATGTTCTTTTCCCCTTACTAGTTTAGTTGCTTCTCTTTGCACTTTTTCTAGCTCCATTACATCCTTTCTATATCATATTCCAAGTGAGGCCGCACCAATGCTTTATAAAGCGGTAATAAATTACATCCTGCTGGCCTTAGAGGCAATGATTGACATTGCATGCTGTTCTGTAGTTTATGATCCTTCTCAACAAGCAATTTTCCCAGTTTTTCACCTCCTAGGACATATGATGCCTGTAGATTATTAGTACCAAGATATAGAACTTTACATTTATCTACATTGAACCTCAAATGCCAAGTGGCTATCCAAACACTCAGTGTGTCCAGGTCTGCTTGCATTTTATGAACATCTTCCATAGATTGCTCTACACTACATAGCTTGGTGTCATCTGCAAAACTAGAACCAGTGCTATAAATTCCTCCCCTATATTATTAATAAATAAACTGATCATTGGGGCACACCAGTCATAACTAGGGACCATTCAGAGTAGAAATAATTTACCACCACTCTCTGAGTCTGATCCAATGGCCAGTTTGCGATCTAATTACACACTGTTTTTTCTAACCCAATAGATTTTAATTTTTCCAATAGAGTTTTATGTGTCAGGGGGTCAAACCCCTTTGAAAATTTAAAAACACAATATCCACACCCCCCGCTATCCAATTTAAAAACTCCCCTCTTCATAAAAACGATCAGGTTGGTTGACACCTTCGGGTCTTTGGGAAAACCATCGGGGCAATCACTTTTAATTTATTCGGGCCCCAATTTTTTTTCCTGTATAAAAATCCCATTTTTACCCCTCAAACATTTTTCCCACAACAGATTTTTAAATTTTACGGGTCTATATTTCCCCCTGGGCAAGACCTAGAGCCCTTTTTTGAACACGGGGAAACCCACTTTTTTCTTTGCCCCAGTCCCCCCTTGGACTAAAACCGGGTCCCCCCCCGGGAATTTTTTCTTTACCTTTTGGGGGGGCACAGAAAAAAATTGGGCTGAGTTTTTTAAAAAACCCTTTGGTGTTGCCATCTGGGGGGAGCCTTGTTCACTTCAGCTTTTTAAATTTGTTTTGGACCTTTTCTACACTCGCCAATTTATTAAATCATTGTTTTTTAAACAGTACTTTTCATCGCCTACATCCACTTTTGGGGAGCTCCCCCCCAGCCTGGCCCCCCTTCAGCCGGGCCCTGCCTAAAATCTTCATTAACCCACCCAAAATAAAATGGGGCAGGGGCCCCTTTTCAACTATTTTTCTCCTTATTGATATACAGAGCTGAAGAACCGGTTTTTAGCCTTTTTTCCCTCCTTTCCCCAGTGAACCGGGCTCCCCATTTTTTAAAAATTTTAAAGGGGCCACAAGCTTTGACTTTGGGGTTTTTTTGGGCATTTATATTTTTAAAGAATTTTTTGGGGGTTTTGTTTTGCTGTCTTTTGGCCCTCTGCCTTTCTTTGTATTTTAAAAATGTTTTGATTAAAAAACTTGCCCCACATTCTCACATTTGAATTTCCCCGGGGAAACTTGTTTGTTTCCAACTTTTTGCATACATTGGCAGATTGTACACTGAAAAACCCCCTTTCCCCGGTTCATGCTGCCCATTTTTTTGGGTTTTAAAACAGCATTTAAAGTTTTTAAAAAAAAGGGTTTTTTTTGATTTAGGGTTTTTTTTTTTCTTTTTGGGTTTTTTTTAATTTGGGTTTTTTTTAAAACTCCACCCCCTTTTTCCCACTCGTGCAAGCAGCTCAGTCAAGTACACTCAGAAAAAGGTCCTGGAGTAGAATTTAAGCACCCGGGACCAGTTAACCCTTTTCCCAAATTAGTGCTCCAGCTTTAGGCTCCCACTTCTGTTCGGCTCGGGTGTTCTACAGCAGAAATTAACGTATCAGTTTTGCTATTCCCCTGCAAGCCGTTAAAGGGGGACATTGCTAACCAAAGTTTTTTAAAATAATAATGCAGAAGCAACAGAGCTCTAAGGGTTAAAAGTTTGTCAGTATAAACATAAAAATTTTCCGTGCTTGAGATAACACACAGCAGGGAGTCAAGTCATGGTTGGCCATTTCAGTTGGAACAATGAGAGCAGGCAGAGGTGGTCAGTAACCTAGGGAAGCTTGTGTATACAAGCAGGCGATAAGGACTGCTCAAGAGTGAAACCATACAAATTCAGAACAACAGTGCAATTGGTAATAGTCCTTATTTACTTTTGCCTGCATTTTTAAAGCTAATGGTTGTGAGAATACCTTTTTAAATGGTTAACCACTCTACCAGCTTTCAGGGTTGCTGACATTACCAGGGAGACAGGAATAGTCCCTTTAGCATCCTAGACTATCATAACTATTTATGGCAGTATAAATAGGTTGGGGTGGAAGATTAGGGGAAAATGGGATGGGGGTTGTATTTTTTTGTTTGGGACTGGCGGGCATAACTCTGTGGGGGGGGGGGGGGGGTAGGGACAGAAGAGGGGTCTTTGGGTTTCAGCTTAAAACAAAATATCCTGGGGGGGTGGACAGAGAAACAACCCCCTGGAGACTGAGCTGCAACTGTAGCCTGAACCCCCCCCCCTCCTAAATCATATTGAACACCCTGAACGCCATCCCCTTTCACTCCAAAGTTAGCAGCACCAACCTTAAAGGTGCAAGGGTGGAGTTGCAGTCTCATGCTGTCATATTTTTTGTATTGTTTCCATTTTTGAACAAGTTTCCACTTTGGACTACTTCAGACTCAATGAACTACAGCAGACTCTGAGTACGTTGGACCAGCATCGGATCCATTGTTTTTAACAAAATAGTCAATGAGGGACCTTGCGGGGAAGTGGTTATTTAAATAAAGTGTTCTTTTAATGTTTTTTATCACTTTTTTATTATTTCAGTATTAGTAACACAGGTATGTGACAAATGCCTTTCCATATTAAAAGAAGGTAGGAGAAGCATCCGCTTCCTGTATGTCAAAAAACTCCAGCTGGGTGGATTTCTAGTCCGGGCCTGGACACAGTATAGAATCATTAACTTTAAGACTATGTTCACACGGCTTATTTTGAGATGGATTTTGTTCCGTATTTTGCGCCGTACTGTGCGCAAATGCGGCTGAAATCCGTCCCTGTCATTACGGTAATCTACAGTTCTCATAGAGAACTATGGATCCCGTCTTCTCTCCCTGCTCGCGAAATACAGCGAGCGGGGAGAAAGTGACATGCACATTATCCCAGCGGGATACGCGGCGTGGATAATGAAAGTATATGGGGCCGGCGAGCTGCCGCACCCCCCTCCTCGCCCCCGTACACACGCCGTAATTGCGGGCAAAATCCGTCCCCCAAGCACGGCGTGAATCTGCCGTGTGAACATGGCCTAAGGGGCACAGTACCTATTATAATATTTTCAGGAGACACAGTGTGTGTCATCAATAATTTTTGGGAGCATAGTGTATATTTTTATTAATTTTAAGTGTTATTATTTTTTAATTATTTCTTTGGGCATATTGTTTCATATTAGGGGGGACACTGTTTGTTACAATTGATTTTAGGTGGCATAGGCTGCACTATTTGGAGCTTGTATTAGTAATGAGGGTGAGGATCTGTTGGAAAAATAAGGAGCCAAAGATGTCTAGGCAACAATCTCTACAGAGGAAAAGCTTAGCTGGAAGAAATCATGGTGGTCTAGATCTATGGAGAAGAAAAGCAATGACTAGAAGACATTTTCTGTAGAGTCACTGAATGTCACTGTGTCATTGCCTCTGACTGTATCTGGTCGGTAATAGATTCACTTATATGGTCTGCAGAACTCCTAGCATCTCCTTTACCAGGTTTAGGTCACATTAGCAGTGTTTTTTAGTTGATAGTGCGCTACTGGCATTTGGAATGTGTATGTATGTTACTGCCGTACCAGTGCGCACCTATACTAATTTTTTTTTATAAGAAAAAGGTTTTTTATGTGCAGAGTCAAATATTGTCTTTTAGTCTGTGTTTGGAGGAGTGGCTGCCTTCATTGGCTTTTTGCACTCCGCCCACCTTCACAGGTTTTTAAATCCGTGCAGTGTGCTCAGTTAGATGGTTCTTTCAGTCCCTGAAGTATGGAAGTCTGAACAGGCTCCAATGAGAGGTTACGTTTAGTGTTAGGACCCACCTGCAATGGGGTCCCCTTGACGAAATCGGGAGGTGGGCTTAATGGGGTTTTGCCAGAACGTGAGTTACTTACCTCCTTATCAGCACGGGAGTAGAAAGAATATAAACAAATCATGCTGAGTCATGAAGGCTGCAGGGGTGAGAGGGAGGGGGTGAGCAAGGATTGAGGAATAAGGGAGCGTCTCAAAACTTAACTCAAATAATAACATTACAACAGTGGATTCTCTACACAGCAGACACAGGCTCATACACTGCACTTTCTCCCCAGCCCCTTGAGGCTCATTCATTTTCCCTGTCATCAGATAAGAAGTGTTTCACGCAAGCGCAGCCTGTCAGCTCCTCTGGTCGTGTCTAGTGGAAGCTTTCAGGTGACTAAGGGGGATTGAGAAATGCTGTAGCTCTCACAGGCTTCACTTTTTGTAATCACATATATTTAGAAAAGTGATTAAATACCCATTTTGGAGGATCCCACATCAACATTACATCGTGGCAAAACCCCTTTAAGCAGTATTGATCAAAAGTGTGAACTAAGAACCCCAAATTTTCATGTATCCCTAGTAGCAGAAATGCTTTTTTCAAATATTCCTATGTACCTTGGATGGTTTTTTAGTTGATAGTGTGCTACTGGCATTTGGAATGTGTATGTATATTAGCAGTGTAAACCTGACCTCACAATTGGTATATTTTATATTTGAGTAGAAAAACTTTCTGCGGCGGGCTATACTGCAGGCATCCACCAGGTGATTAACCGGTTGTCAAAATTGTGAATCTCCCTACACTTTCTTCCTTTTGCTGGTGTATTTTTCTGTCATCTGTTAAGGGTACTAGTTTATATTTATTTTACCTAATTCTTCTTATCTGATGGTGCTGCTGTTTTAGCGTCAGTCATGTAAAGTAAATGACCCCTAATGACTGACTAGCACTAGAAGTGATTCCTGCAAAAGAGTGGCTTTATTTCTGTGTGTGCCACTCTTTGTATGTTACATACTGGATTTGTGCCCCTTTAACAAGAGTTTTTAAAGGGACTCTTTTAGGTGAATTATATTACATAGTTTGTAAGGCCGAAAAAAAAGACAGACGTCCATCCAGTTCAGTCTATTGTGCTATAGTGTTTTCCAGAGGAACTCAAAACCCCCATGAAGTAGAAGCCAATTCCTCATTTTAGGGAAAAACTTCCTCCCTAACTTCAATCTGGTAATCAGAATATATTCCTGGATCAATGACCCCCCTCCAGAATCCTGGTAACTACAACTTGTTATATTATTACTCTCCAGAAATGCATCTAAACCCTTTTTGAACTGTTAGTGAATTCACCATGACAATTTCCTCTGGCAGAGAGTTCCACAGTCTCACTGCTCTAACAGTAAAGAATCCCTTTCTATGTTTATGTAGAAACTTTCTTTCCTCATGGCATAGAGGATGTTCCCTTATTCTAGATATAATCCTGGGTATAAATAAATCTTCAGAGAGATCTCTATATTGACCCCTGATATATTTATATATATTTATTATATCACTCCGAAGCCGTCTTTTCTCTAAACTAAATAACCCTAATCTTGCTAATCTTTCTGGGTATAGTAGTCCACTCAGTTCTTTTATTATTTTTGTTGTCCGCCTGTGGTAATAGTTTTATTATATATTTAAACAATGTTCTTGTTTTCTAATAGTCTACACTGTGACAAGTTGCTTTAAATGAAAAAGATCGTTTTGAATTACTCCAGCTGAACTTTATTAAATTGTGCAATAATGAACAAAAACAAAGGAAAGCCACCTCGCTCGCACTTATTACAGTATACCATATCATGCCGCATGTTAATTTTTTGAACTGAATATTACATTCCATTACTGATACTGTTTTTAGTAAAAAAAAAAAAAGGAAATAAAAATAATTAGTGTCTAATATCATGTGAACGCTAATCAGTTTGCTGTCACAGTTTTAGTCCTAGTGAAATTGTCTTCTATTAGATGAAATCTGGCTATTTATATCATATTTTAAAAGTAAGATGATCAGTGTTCAACTTAATTATTTAGCTGCACAAGAAGAGAATTGCATTATTAGAAAATTCATATAAAGCGAGGTAAACACACAACAAATGAGCATAATCAGGTTTTTATACAGTTGTAGAAATTCTATTCCAAGTCTCAGGTTTGTCTGAAACCATTTCACGCCTTAAATCAATTTATGGTGGAGAACCAGAACTAAATGTATAATTGTTTGGAGTAAGCTGCGTATTTATTCAGACCGGGAGATTTATTCTTGGAAAAAAAAATGGCTCAGAATGTATTTCAGGATCATTACAAAAATGTACCTGCGTCTGGAGATGATGGCTGCTGGGGCATTACTTGTACTCTCTGTATATTTATCTTGGTGTGTATTGTAGTTGTATCAGTATTCTAGATTCTCTAGTTCAACTACAGATATAGATCAAATGAAAAACGAAGTCATCTAGGCTTTCAATGGTACTGTATGCAAGAAAAAAGCTTTTGTTTTAGAATTTAAATCAGTTTTCCCTTAGTCACTCATGTCAGCAACACAATGATGAGGATTTACTGCCCTGTAGACCAATAGGACAGATGGAATTTTAATAACCCTGATACTCTAAGGCAATGTTCACACGGCTTATTGCCGACGTAATTGCGGGGACGGATTTCGCTCCGCAATTACGCCGGCAGCCGTGCAGCGGGGGGGGGGCCGGCAGCTCGCCGGCCCCATAGACTGTCATTATCTACGACGTGTACACGCCGTAAATAATTGACATGTCACTTTATCCCCCCGCGGCGGATTCGCTGAGCGGGGAGGAGAGACATAATCCACAGTTCTCTATGAGAACTGTGGATTACCGTAGTTACTGGGACGGATTCCAGCCGTACTGCAGCGCAAATCCAGCGCGCAGTACGGCTCCAATCAGCGCCCAAATAAGCCATGTGAACGAGGCCTAAACAGCGTTATGAGACTCCATCAACTTATGTTACTTAGTACTACAGACTGTATAATTTTAGGGAGAAAACCTTGGGCTGTAGACAGGACAAACTGATTTTAATTCCTAAGCTTCCTTTATGTCTCTGTCAGCAGCACAGTGATGGGGATACAGCAAGAAGATCCCTTAGAGAGGGACCTCATGCACAGACCTTAGGATTCACCATCCAAGCGATGTGTTCTTTGAGGATCTCTTCAGAATTCCATACTGCCGAAAGAAAGTATTGGTGATGAACAGAAAGCTACACTACATATTTGTTAAACTGAGGGCAAGGCTTTCTCAACTTGAGTGCTGGACTAGGTTCTAGTAATATGCTCTCCTGAAGAGAAATGTTTTATCCAGATAGACTATCAAACATCTATGGAATTTGAGTGAGGTCAAACTTTACTCTTCCTCTGGAGAACCCTGTGTGAGAATTATTTTGTCTTGGGAAGGAATCTTTGGTCTAAAACCAGGAAGGAACCTGAGAAGGACTTTTTCCTGTAAGAAGACTACATATGGATTAGTAGAACCCAAGACTTGCAACTCTTCTGCACATTTAGCAGAGGTGGTAGCTAGTAGGAAAGTTAGATTCCAGGACAAAAACTACAACAAAGTACTCTGTAGTGGTTCATAAGGAGATAATATTAGTCTTCTCAGAACCAGCGTCAGAACCCAGAAGACAAAAACTATTCAGACTTATCTGCAGTGGCAAATCTTGTTATGAGTCTAAAGCACAACATACACTGAAACAAGAGGAAAATGATACGGTCTGGACTTTAAGGACTTTGTCTCACTATAAGGATTGCTTTTTATGTTAAAGGGCCTCTGTATATGGGTAGTAACTAGTTTTGTTTATAACCACTGAGACCAAAGGAACTCACTGTCCATCACAAGCTATTCCGAATCCTGCAAGACAGTCTTGTCCACCAGTCCTACATCCTAAAGAACAGGAAAAAGACACAAGGGGTGAAGCTTAGATACACCTTTATAAAGTATCAGGCTCATTAAAAAGTTCCATCTGTCCTATCAGTCCACAGGGTGGAGATATCCTCATCATTTTGCTGCTGACATATTTTCTTGCAAAAGTACTCAGTGGCACATGTAGACAAATGTATTGGCATACAGTTGCAAACATCTGGGGAATACAGTGTAAACAGAAACTAACTTTAGCAATGAATTCAGGACTTTCAAGATACAGAACATATACAGCCTGGGAACTACCTTAATAGAATAACATAAACTAAAATTTGGGATACATTGCCAAAAGAGATAATACACTGTGCTTTGCTCTCCACAGTGTCTTCAACAGGGAGGAATTAATTTGGGAGAATGACATGTAATCTAGAGGGCGCTAGGTACCAATTTAACAGTATTTTAATGATAGAGTCATGGTAGCAGCTATAATGAATGGATTTATGTGTTATACGAAAGGTCTCTAAGGTTTCCATTGACATGCTCAGAGCTTTTTCCTGTATCATATTTTATTTTTGCTGTCTTGGACTGTCACTCAGAAACACTTGTTAATAATGTGCTTGTTTAACTCTTCAAATATTAAAACAAGAAATATTTTAAACTATAAACTAAACTTTAAACTAAAATAAAAATCATATAAAATCGAATAATTTGCAATACTGTAGATAAGGCCACTGTTTTTATCTACATTCATTTTAGTAAATCTCTTATGTGTACTACTGCCTTCTCTATGTACTATTGTAACACTCGGCAAAAACATTTTTAATTTTAGTCTACAGTAACGGCTCTGAAGTGACATAGGGTAACCTTTGAGTCATATTAAAATTATGACGTTACTTATATGAAGGAAAAAGTCACCAACAATTTTCATAATCATGTCAACTCACCCATAATTCTTAGTTTTCCTAAATTGCACTAATATCCCAAGTTTACAACTTTCGAATGACCTAATGCAGTTAACAAAAAAGTGCAGTTTAGTGTCTGTTCCTTATCTGTTTCCTATCTGTTAGCAATCCATCACGGTCAGGACATTTCTCATTAGCTTTTTATCCAATCATGCTAGTGTCAATTTTATCGGAAATGGGGCAACTGGAACAGCAAGGCCCGGCATTTTACCATTCTTCAATAGCTGAGCTGTCATTTTTATTAAATACATTGAAGCACATGTAAATGTGCAGCTTTTATCCAACAGTTTATATCCAAATACTAACATACTGTTCCAAATAGCACTTTCATACCAAGCTCACATACACACAGTCATTCAATACCCAAACAGATGTGTCATGCAGCATCTATATTATATCTACATAAAGTATCCAAATAATTTTGCCATATAGTTAGTATAAAGAACTGACATTAAATATACAAGACTGTCAGTTAAAATCTAAATATCACTGTCATGCAATGTACAAATAGTGGTAGTGAATAAATTAATAGTGAAGTCCTTGGTGGGCTAGGGCATTGACGGTGTACATTCTCCTCCCTCAGATTGCTTTAGGTGGTTCCAGTTCTTTGGATCCCCCAGTTTGCCACCTCTTGAAATCTGCATTATATGATGCCACTCTTCACCATTCCTATGACCAGTACCTATTTTCTGAACAATAATGAAATGGGGCAGAAAAGGATCAAGTCAAATGGATCAAGTAATGTTTAGTATAATGGGGGAATCAGAACTATAGAATTTAGTGCTTTCGTTAACAAAAAATCGGCACACAGTAAACAGGTGTCAAATAAGGAACAAAATAAAATATCTTTAATATTTGAAACCGCAATGTTTGTATGTGGGTTGTAACAAGGATTTATCATAGACTTTATTTTTCCATTTCACAAGGTGAATTTGGACCTTGATACTGTGAAAATCTTTTGAATCCTGAATCAACTGAACCGTGCAGGCTGCTCTCATTCATCTCTACTTCAATTTTCTGCTTCTCTTTCAAAGTCAGAAAAAACTTTCCAATTTACACCTCCATGTTTCCTTATCTGTTCACAGCCTAAGAAACATTCAAGATGAAGTGCTAGTATTTTAGTAGTTTAAAAAAAAATTAAAAGACCACACTTGGATATTTATTGGTCACATAGCTCTTAGATGGCTCGTGTGTGAAAATGGATTTTACCTGACTCATCCTTCCTGTCTTGTTATCAGTCTATAAAAGAAATATAGACTTTACTAAAGCATGTATATTCCTACAAGTGTATCACTCAAAACTTGAGGTTCTCATTCAAGTATTTGTTACAGTTCCCCCCAACACAGTGATTATATATATACAAATATATATACACTCACCGGCCACTTTATTAGGTACACCATGCTAGTAACGGGTTGGTCCCCCTTTTGCCTTCAGAACTGCCTCAATTCTTCGTGGCATAGATTCAACAAGGTGTTGCAATGATGCTCAATTGGTACCAAGGGGCCCAAAGAGTGCCAAGAAAATATTCCCCACACCATGACACCACCACCACCAGCCTGAACCGTTGATACAAGGCAGGATGGATCCATGCTTTCATGTTGTTGATGCCAAATTCTGACCCTACCATCCGAATGTCGCAGCAGAAATCGAGACTCATCAGACCAGGCAACGTTTTTTTCCAATCTTCCTACTGTCCAATTTCGATGAGCTTGGGCAAATTGGAGCCCCAGTTTCCTGTTCTTTAGCTGAAAGAGTGGCACCGGTGTGGTCTTCTGCTGCTGTAGCCCATCTGCCTCAAAGTTCGCCGTACTGTGCATTCAGAGATGCTCTTCTGCCTACCTTGGTTGTAAGGGTGGCTATTTGAGTCACTGTTGCCTTTCTATCAGCTCGAACCAGTCTGCCCATTCTCCTTTGACCTCTGGCATCAACAAGGCATTTCCGCCCACAGGACTGCCGCTCACTGGATGTTTTTTTCTTTTTCGGACCATTCTCTGTAAACCCTAGAGATGGTTGTGCGTGAAAATCCCAGGAGATCAGCAGTTTCTGAAATACTCAGACCAGCCCTTCTGGCACCAACAACCATGCCACGTTCAAAGGCACTCAAATCCCTTTCATTCCCCATACTGATGCTCGGTTTGAACTGCAGGAGATTGTCTTGACCATGTCTACATGCTTAAATGCACTGAGTTGCCGCCATGTGATTGGCTGATTAGAAATTAAGTGTTAACGAGCAGTTGGACAGGTGTACCTAATAAAGTGGCCGTTGAGTGTATACATGAAAGCATGGATCCATCCTGCCTTGTATCAATGGTTCAGGCTGGTGGTGGTGGTGTCATGGTGTGGGGAATATTTTCTTGGCACTCTTTGGGCCCCTTGGTACCAATTGAGCATCGTTGCAACACCTTGTTGAATCTATGCCACGAAGAATTGAGGCAGTTCTGAAGGCAAAAGGGGGACCAACCCGTTACTAGCATGGTGTACCTAATAAAGTGGCCGGTGAGTGTATATATATTTGTAATGTTTAACAAATTCCAAATTTGTTGCAACTGGAATACAAGCACAGGCATATGACAGGTCTAGTCTTCTGTACAAGACAAAGTGTTGTGGTAGGACACAGGGTGGGACCTGAGCTGTCTATATCTCTTATTGTGTATAGTATGATCATGTGCTTTCAGCATCCATGCTTATAATACATTTGTTCATTTTTAATTCAATCCTGCCCTATGATTGCAAAATTACTGCTGACTCTAAGCCAGTGTACACAGCATAAGCTGAGAAAATGTTCACAAAATAAGGTTATCCTTTTGTGAGGGCTTAAATGGCCAGTGTGAAAATTGCATCAAGATGGACTTCAAGATTTTCCGAAAGCCCTGTACAGACCAGGACTGGGCTAGAATAAAAAAAATGTAAACAAATTAACTGTTACTCATTAACTGACTGGTGCTGTTCCAGGGCCTCTCACCGGTCACCCAGCTGTGACATCACATACCATGCAGCCAGTCACTGGCCTATGCCGTCACAAGCATACCTATCAACAGAGACCAATAGGGTCAGTGATTGGCTACACAGCCATGTGACCGATGTATGTGATGTCAGTGCTGGGGGGTCAGTGGCAGAAAACAGAGCTCTGGTATTGCCGGAGTGATGGTGGCGGGGAGGTGAGTACACACTTAATTTTTATTTTAGCACAATCCTGACTAATAATTGACTTCCAAAAATATTAGAAAAATTGTAAAACATATACCAACAACTAAAAAACAATTAGAACATAAACCCTGAGTTCATGAGGTGTTCTCACCATGGTCTTTGATGCAATATCAATACGATATGACATTAAAGTGTGATAGGAGCGGGTCCAGCCTCTGGAACCCTCACCAATCTCGTGAACAGGCCTTTAAAAGTGTCGGCTAGAAATAGAGAGCCGGGGTAGTTCAGAGATCAAGTGAGCGGTGAGTTCAGCTATATTTAGATCTCCCATAGAACAGGATGGATAGTCGTGTGCAATGGCTGTCCATTCTGAGCTGACACTTTCAGGGTCCTGTTCCCGGGATAGATGCTGAGACCTGCACCTATCAAACTTTGATGACATATCCTATTGATATACCATCAAAGTCCATGGTGGAAGTACCCCTTTAACTTTATTTAATGAAAATAGTTTTATTTTAGAATATTTATGTCACTTGATAACACTAAGAAGACCTGTGAACAGTAAATAGCCTGAAAATATCTTTCTGATACTACATCACACAAGTAAAATATCTCTAACACCAAATGTTTTACCTTTTATGTACAGGTACCAGCAGTGCAGAGGTAAAGGAAAACCGTAATGTTAGAAATCGAGAGGACCTTGCTTTATCTACTGACAGACCAAAAGTTGGACCGACCAGTCTTAAACGAAAAAGGCCCCTGGAAGAAGGTAATGGTGGACATTTCTGCAAACTACAAATAATACTAAAGAAACTTTCATGGTCAGTAACACCAAAAAATGCCCTCGTTCAACTTCACGAACTAAAGCCAGATCTGCAGTACAGAATAGTTTCGCAAACTGGCCCTGTTCACGCCCCTGTGTTCTCTGTAGCGGTGGAAGTAAATGGACTCACATTTGAGGGCACTGGACCTACAAAAAAGAAAGCAAAAATGAGGGCAGCTGAGTTGGCTCTAAAATCATTTGTTCAGTTTCCAAATGCTTGTCAAGCACACTTTGCAATGGGAAACTGCATCAGCCCATCAACTGACTTCACATCTGACCAGGCAGACTTCCCAGACACTCTGTTCAAAGAGTTTGAACCATCTACACACAGCGAGCACTTCCCAGGCTATAGCCCAGTTAATAATGAATTGCTTTCCAGTGCATATCGACATGGGAGATTAGTCTGTCACACGTTGGATTTAATGGGCCATACGAAACAAAGCAGCACAAGATGGCATCCCCAGCTGAGAGCGAGAAGAACCCAGTGGTGATGCTAAATGAGCTGAGACCTGGACTGAGGTATGTCTGCCTTTCAGAAACTGTGGAGAAGCAGCATATCAAACGTTTCGTGATGGCGATGAGAGTTGATGGAAGGACATTTGAAGGTTCAGGACGTAGCAAAAAATTGGCCAAAGCGCAGGCAGCACAGGCTGCACTCCAAGCGCTCTTTAATATTCAGCTGACCAGCCACATACCCAACAGAAGTAAATGTAACCTCTTATCACAGGTAAGAGATCATGGCCTAGTTTTAAAGAAACTTATGAATATTTTTTTGTTGTTTCTTTAGTGACGCAAAGTTCATTGCTCGTTTGTGCCACATAAAAATAATGCAAAACAACAAGATATACCAAAAATTAATTCAAAATAACAGTAGACACCACGAGAATAGAAAAGAGCAATGTTTCCACCAGGTGATGTACAGTAATTTCAAGTAGGAAAACGAACTGCCTCAGTGTATAATAGAAACTCAACTGATATTTCCAATTCCAACCAGCAGCACTGTTAATGCAACTCTCAACTGTCTCAAATCCGATTTGTTTTATTTAATTTTCATCTCCTTTCTTTTTGTTTCTTTTTCAGTATCAAAAAAAAAGCCTTATTCTGAATATTAGGGATTCTATACCCAACCTCTTAGAATCCAGTGAAGGGATTAATTATTTGATCCCTTGCTGACTGTATAAGTTTGCCCACTGACCAGTCTATAATTTAAGGGTATCTTAATTTTAACATTGAGAGACAGAATATCAAAAATAAAATCCAGAAAATCACATTGTATAAATGATATAAATTTATTTGCATTTTGCAGTGAGAAATAAGTATTAGATTCCTCTGGCAAACAGGCCTTAATACTTGGTGGCAAAACCCTTGTTGGCAAGCACAGCAGTCAGATGTTTTTTGTAGTTGATGATGACGTTTGTGCACATGTCAGGACAGATTTTGGTCCACTCCTCTTTGCAGATCATCTCTAAATCATTAAGGGGGGCATGTCTGAAAACTGTCTTGGTCTAAGACTTTTCTTATTGCCCATAGCAACCAATCAGCGCACCCCTTTCATTTTTTTCAGAGCTCTATATGAAATGGGAACGCTGATTGGTTGCTATGGGCAACAAGAAAAGTCTTTGACCAAGACAGTTTTCAGACATGTCCCCTTAAGATTTTGAGGCTGTCGCTTGGCAACTTGGAGCTTCAACTCCATCCATAAGTTTTCTATGGGATTAAGGTTTGGAGACTGGCTAGGCCACTCCATGACCTTAATGTGCTTCTTTTTGAGCCACTTCTTTGTTGCTTTTGCTGTATGTTTTGGGTCATTGTCTTGCTGTATTTTAATGTCCTGGCAGACAGAAGGAGGTTGTCACTCAGGATTTCATGGTACATGGCTCCATCCATTCTCCCATTGATGCGGGGAAGTAGTCCTGTGCCCTTAGCAGAGAAGCACCCCAACACATAATGTTTCCACCTCCATACTTGACAGTAGGTACGGTGTTCTTGGGTCATAGGCAGCATTTCTCTTCCTCCAAACATGGCAAGTTGTGTTAATGCCAAAGAGCTCAATTTTTGTCTCATCTGACAACAGCACCTTCTCCCAATCACTTACAGAATCATCCAGGTGTTCATTGGAAAACTTCAGACGGGCCTGCTCATGTGCCTTCTTGAGCAGGGGGACCTTGCGGGCACTGCAGGACTTTAAACCATGACTTACGGCGTAATATGTTACCAATGGGTTTTCTTGGTGACTGTGGTCACAGCTGCCTTGAGATCATTAACAAGTTCCCCCAGTGTAGTTTTAGGCTGATTCTTCATGATCAAGGATACCCCACAAGGTTAGATTTTGCATGGTGCCCCAGATCGATGTCGATTGACAGTCATTTTGTATTTCTTCCATTTTCTTACTATTGCACCAACAGTTGTCTCCTTCTCACCCAGCGTCTTACTTATGGTTTTGTAGCCCATTCCAGCTTTTTGCAGGTCTATGATCTTGTCCCTAACATCCTTAGAAAGCTCTTTGGTCTTGTCCATGTTTAGAGGTTAGAGTCTGACTGATTAATTGAGTCTGTGGACAGGAGTCTTTTATAAAGGTGACTATTTAAGACAGCTGTCTAATGCAGGTAACGAGTTGATTAGGAGTGTCTAACTGGTCTGTAGGAGCCAGAAATCTTAATGGTTGGTAGGGGATCAAATACTTATTTCTCTCCGCAAAATGCAAATACATTTCTATAATTTATACAATATGATTTTCTGGATTTTCATTTTGATTTTCTATCTCTCAATGTTAAAATTAACCTACCCTTAAAATTATAGACTGTCCTTGTCTTTGTCAGTGGGCAAACTTACACAATCAGCAAGGGATCAAATAATTATTTCCTTCATTGTATATGATTTAGAAGACACCCTTTAATCAAATATTCCAAAGAATAGACAATAAATCAACTTTTTGATGACAGGAGCTCCTTAAAATAACATGCTCATTTGGTTCTCAATGGCCTCTTCAGTATTGTTTATATGGCTCTAGATCATTGGTCTTCAGCCTGTGACGTTCAAATTATAGTGGAACTCCAACTTCCAAAAGCCACAGCTAGAGACCTGCAGTTTGCAGGGACTTGACCAAGACTTCTTCTAAAGAGGAAGATTTGCATTATACTCTGCTGCTATCCTGTTTTTAGTAATTGGTCCACTATCCTATGGATTTGTGAGTTGGTAACTGCTGCATAAATTGAGACGTACGGCCTTTTCTATGTAGCTTGTGGCGTGCAGGAGATGCCTCTTCAGTGACAAGATAATGAAACCCACAGAGGCAAAGCTTCTTCCAGTTCTCTGCTCCCACCAATACTATCTTCTGACATTTTACTTTTGTGTATTGACTTTAAGTTCTCACAGAATTATATTTGGGTGGTGCGGAGGAGTACATTTGTTCTGTACTTTATTACACATGCACGTGTTAGTCACCATATAAGATAGCTACTGGATGGACTTCCCAATGAACACACACAAGAACAAAGGAACAGGCATGTTGAAATCCATGTTGGAGATAAGTTGTTTTTAGAGAAGTCCATTAGTAACTTATTTGCATCTACAAAAGGGGAAAAATCTCTCCTTGAGGAGAGGAACCAATAGATTGGTCAGTGCACTCTATTGGATATAATTATCCTCAGTTAACATGTAGCTTGCAGAAGCCTTACATAGTGAAAGGAATTTGAGCCAAACCAGTTAAGTTCATCTGCAGACAGCTGTTTCGGGCTATTTGCCCTTTGTCAGTGCAGTGTAGAACTTACTGGTTGGCTGGGTAAGAGGCAAGAGTGGTTTTGAAAGGGGAAAAAATCCCTCCTTGAGGAGAGGGACCAATAAATTGGTCGGTGTGAGGATTTACTTGCCATTTAGACCTCACTGACTATTTTGCATAAAGCAAAGGTTTATGGGAAAAGAGCTGAGGAGCTCCACAGCGCACTCTATTGGATGTAGTTATCCTCAGCTCACATGTAGCTCGCAGGAGCATTGCAATGTGAAAGGGATTTAAGTCAAACCAGATAAGTTCAACTACAGACAGCTGTTTCGGGATATTTGCATCTAGTCAGAAAAATAATGAGTATGCTTGGCTAAATGTATACATGTCTATGTTGGAGTCTGGGGGACAGTTATCTTAAGGATATGGGGCCCTAACAGACTGGTGAAAATACTGTAAATACTTTTTGAAGCATGCCATGAGGTCAATGACCTTAAGTGGTGCAGTATAGAGGCGGGCAATACACTTAATAGCAGCGCATTGAAAAAGGTTACTCCAGTGTGAAACCATGTATTTTGTATTTCTTCCATTTTCTTACTATTGCACCAACAGTTGTCTCCTTCTCACCCAGCGTCTTACTTATGGTTTTGTAGCCCATTCCAGCTTTGTGCAGTCTATGATCTTGTCCCTGACATCGTTAGAAAACTCTTTGGTCTTGTCCATGTTTAGAGGTTAGAGTCTGACTGATTAATTGAATCTGTGGACAGGAGTCTTTTATAAAGGTAACTATTTAAGTCAGCTTTCTTTAATGCAGGTAACGAGTTGATTAGGAGAATATAACTGGTCTGTAGGAGCCAGAACTCTTAATGGTTGGTAGGGGATCAAATACTTCTCAGCAAAATGCAAATACATTTCTATAATTTATACAATATGATTTTCTGGATTTTCATTTTGATTTTCTATCTCTCAATGTTAAAATTAACCTACCCTTAAAATTATAGACTGTCCATGTCTTTGTCAGTGGGCAAACTCACAATCAGCAAGGGATCAAATAATTATTTCCTTCATTGTATATGATTTAGAAGACACCCTTTAATCAAATATTCCAAAGAATAGACAATAAATCAACTTTTTTGATGACATGTGGATTTGCTGGACTCACTGTTACGGAAAGGCTTAAATGAAAGCTTTAATCTCAAAGCTTTCTTATAGAAACAATATAGTCAGAAGTACTGTATTTTAACTATGTCTATAGAACAACATATAACATATCTTCTGTTACCAATCATTTATTGTATGGTACCTTCACCTGCTGTGTTCTATGTAATCATGTGCTAATGTTAATTAGTATATAAGGAGATGTCAGTATACAGTACGTGGGATAGAGAGACAGGGTGTGTACCCTCAAAATATGACTGTGGCAGCACGGGTGTGCTAAAGGCTCTACTGCTCCACATGAACTATTGGACGGTCTGGATTTATTTTCTCCCTTGCTGTGATGAAGGACTGTTGATGCAATGGAGGATGAGCGCATTGCAGGTTTTATATTCACATTATTGTTGTTGTAAAAGTCTTAAAAGTCCTTATTGTGAATCTCATGTGATGTAATTTGTGTCGTAATCCACCTTGGCTGTGCTATTATCCATAACATGGCCCTAATAGACTATGTCTGCTAAGATCCCCATTCCAAGGTGCCTCCTCCTTCCTTACCTCAGTATCAGCTGTAAGGAGAGCATGCTAACACCTAAAAAACACTAGATGGTTGACCAGTCCTGTTGAAATTAACAGGTTCACCCAACGTTTACCAAAAGTGTATGGGTGCAGAAATTACATTGTAGTGTTAACAGATGTTTACTTACTATAGCAGAATATATACCACAAAAACATGTCCTGTTCCATGTCTTAAATTAATTCTCACCTATCTGACAAGGTGTAAATAACTGGGAATTTGCACACTCTTATCTTGTCTTAGCTGCTCAGCTAATGGAACCATCTTAATTAATTTCAAAGAATAACAAGCAAATGTACAGGCACAACACAGGTGAGCATGAAAACATCTCTATTAATGCAGGCAGCAACTAACATTAGTTTTCTGACAATGCAATATAGAAACTGAACAGTAGAGATAGATAGATTGGATAGTAGATAGATAGTAGATAGATAGTAGTAGTAGATATGAGATAGATGATATGAGTAGTAGATAGATAGATAGATAAAATAGATAGATAGTAGATAGTGTATGATCATTAGATAATTCACTATTGAAGTTAAATAATGAATTTTGATTTATCGATATGAGCTAATAGAACATTAAATAATTTAAAGATAACAAGCATAATAGTAAGGATAATACGATAGTATGAAATAGATTTTATTTAAAAGCAGATAAAATAGATTCGACAATGAATAGAAATAGAACTGAAGTTAGATAGATAGATAGATAGATAGATAGATAGATAATAGATAGATAGATAGATAGATAGATAGATAGATATGAGATAGACAGACAGACAGACAGATAGATAAAGAGACAGACAGACAGATAGATAGATAGATATGAGATGGATAGATAGATAGATAGATAGATATGAGATGGATAGATAGATATGAGATAGATTTATAGATATGAGATTGATTGATAGATAGATAGATAGATAGATAGGGGGGGGGGTTGTTTTTTCTTTAAGTAAGATAGATAGATAGATAGATAGATATCACCAAAGCAAAAAAAGTTGAACCCAAAATAAAATATTATGATTTTATTAAATAATAATGAAATCAAACAACCTTAATATTCATAAAAAGGAGAATGGCCACAGAATTGCTGTAGGTAATCAATTAGTAGCATGATATCAATGCATAGAGAACCAAATACATATTACATGCAAGACTAATCTAGATATTACTGTAAAACAATCGGCTTCCTTTTACCTGAATTTCTGTGGTAATAGGTAGATACATACAGTAGATATGAAACAGGTAATAAATAAATAAATAGATATAAGATAGATATGAGATAGAAGATCGATAGATATGACAGATGATAGATAGATAGATAGATAGATAGATAGATACAAAATATAGCTACAAAAGGTATATAAATGCATCTGCCAGCATGCACATTAGGTCAAATAAAAAGCTGATTGAGAAAGGCAGCTTCTTATTACCTGAATTTTTTGTGGTTGAACATATAAATCCAAACCTTTAGTTCTTCATCTCAGCTGGCCCCATGACAACACATCCAGTCTGGTCCTTACGACAACACTTCCTTTGGTATATTAACAATAGTGTGCAGGCTTGGCACCAAAACAGTATCCATTTGTATGTATGTCAGAATGGGACAGTGCTCATTACTGCTTGTCAGCCTGAAAAGCAATAGGGGACTATGAAAGGGTTTGAACTTTGAAGCTTTTTTTTTTTTTTAAACTCAAATAACATATTTCCTTGTGGTGTTTTCTGTACTAATTTGTGAATTCTCTGCAGCCCGAGGTGCAACATTTCTTTTTTCAAAGGCGTTTCCTTTTCCCCTTTATCGCTTTATTAGTTTGTGTCTTTCCTTGTACTTTCAGTTTCTCAGTTCCTAAAATCCAGGGGCGTTTCTTCCCCTCCCAGCTGGGTGTTTCTTAACTGAAGGGGGATGACATCATCCCCCCCTCACTCTTCATGCTCCCTCCACTAGTCAGTGTGTTCGTTTGTGTTCAGTGGGAAGGGGTTAGCATTTCCATGCTTCCCCCCTGCCCTTCTCTGTCTGAGTCCACATGTCACTGTGTCGGTCCTCTCCCTATGCAGTCTTATTTTGTAAGAGCTGTTTGTTTACATATCACAGGCCTGTATCGTCTAGACAGGTCTTCTATGAACTCAGTGCATGATCTCTGTCTCCTCTCACAGCTGTGAGGTTTGTTACAGTGAATCCAGGTTCTAATGAAACTCACCCAGAAGCAGCATAGATCTGTCTCCCTTCTATGTTACAGCAGGGAGCTTTAGGCACCGAGCACAATTCTGCTCTTTTTTTGTTTGTAGAAGTCAGTTGCAGTGTTTACTGTGGTGCTGTTGGCTGTGCAGAGTGAAATATTGCCGACCCTTATTCTGAGTGAGAGAGGCAGAATGCAGTTCACGTGAATCGACTGGAGGCCAGACATAATGTAAAATTAGTAGAGCTGTCAGCCAATGTAATGAAAGGAGGCAGGTGGAATCACGACCAGCACTGGGAACAGTGTTTACACAAAACGAAGATAAGGGACACTGTGGAAAAAAAGGACGCTTTGCAAATGACATCAATTGAAAAGTTGCTTGTTTTCACTGTCCCCTTATTCGGAAGACCATTTAATGTAATGATACAACCCCTTTAATTAAAAACTTCAATGTAACTTTAACATGCTTTGTCTATCTCTCTCCTTCCCAACATCTGTCTCGGTATGCATCCCCAGTTTTCTTCCTCATGTTGGAACTTTAGGAGGCAAGACCAAGAGATGCAACAAAGAAAGTTTTAGACCTCTGTCCATTTTTCATTTGTATGTGGCCCTCAATGTTCATATGTAAAAAAAAAAATTACCAACATTTGCCAAATAAACAAAAACTAAAGCAATGTGAAAAAATAAAGATTAATTAAAAAATAAAATTAACTTTGTATCATAAAGTTAACTTCTATAACAATAACAATGCTAATTTATCCGCATGGTGAACGCCATAACATCCCAAAAGCCAGAATTGTAGTATAATAAGTCATCCCTCCATACATAAAAAAAAGGTAAAATGCTGATGCCGAGCAAATTTTTTATTCTTAAAAGTTGTTTTTCATTTTTTTGAAAGGAGCAAAATAAAATGAAAGCTATATAAAATTGGTATCACCAGAATTGTAGTAACTTATAGAATACAAGTAGCATGTCATCAAGACTGAATAGGGAGCACCATAAAAACGAAACCCGCACAAAAAATGGAGGAATTTGTGTTTTGGTGTTTTTTTGTCATGTTCCTCTCCAGATAGAATTATTTTTGTGTTTCCCAGGACATATGGTACAGTAAATGGTACCATAAAAAGTACATCTTGTCCTGCAAGAAGCAAGCACTCTAATGTCTATGTAGACAGAAAAATAAAAATGTTCTGGCTTTTGGAGAAAGGTGAGATAAAAAAACGAAAAGAAGAAGAAAATTCCTTACATGGCTGCATTCTCTTAAGTGGGAGTTTTCTCTCCACAATTGATGTAGTGTTAAAACTATGTAGCTAACTAGTAAATAAATATTATTACCAAATACATTGCTGTTCTGATTTTGCTTCCCTTTAGGGCTAGAGCAGGTCTTATTTCGTGCTTATTAACACAGGCTTCCCTAGGTCACCAACCATCTGTCTCGGGTGTAGGAGACCTGGGTGAGATTGTGACATCATTCCGTGCTGTGTCTTATCAGCAGCATAAGAGCTCATTTATGCTTCTTACTTACAATCTTTAAACCTTTAGAGCTCTGTAGCCTTGTGTCCTGCTATTTGAACTCTTACATTAACAATGTCTTTGGATCGGCATGCTAGGATAACTGTAGCTGAAATGTCAATCACTGCTGTAGAACCCACTCACAGCATAAACAGAAGTGGGGCCGGAAAGTGGCGGTGCTCTGTAAAACAGCTTTGGGTGTGAGAACACCCTTTTAAGGGGTTAATAATTCTAATTGAATGAATGAATATCATACGTGAAAATGAGAGGTTTCAACCCCTTACAATGGATTTCTATACATTTTGAACACTTCCTACTTTTTACCAAAACAAGTTCAGTCTTTATTGATTTTTTAGATCCAGTTCACCTTCTAAATTAATGGCCACATCCTAACCAGCCCTAGTTTAGCTAGTGAGGATGTGATCATCGATGCAATATTTGGTAGGTCTGCATTGAAAAAATAAATAAAAAGTAGAATATAATAGAAAATGCTGCAGACACATTTATAGATCTAAGCACCAACACTGTTCACATATTTTGTATATATAGTCCTCCCTATACTAACAACACATTTGCAGAGATTAGTTGTTTGTCAGTCTCTGTCCTAGGGCAGCATATTTCATCTTTTTAATGCCATATTTAAAGTTCATAAAAATCACTCATAAGAAATTATCACTGTACTAAGTATTTACTGGTGTGTCATTGTAAATGTGAGCTTGCTAAATGCTAATGAATGTTGATGAGTTAAAAGAGGGCATAAGATCTCATTTCATCAGCTGATAATATGCAGACGTGATTTAGAGTTTGATTTACAAGCAGTTTTTAATTAAGAAAGTGAGTGTAAAAGATGGCGGAAGAGCCCACTGTGCCAGAGGAGCCCATTTGGATTTTAAATTTAGATTTAACTGTACCGATGCCAAGCCGCGTCTACACAGATGTCGAGAAAAGACGAAGAGGATGTACAGTAAACATTGGAACATCAGGGCTTTGGGCTTAAGTTGTAACTATTGCTATTTATACTTTTTCCTATGTGAAATATCTTTGATAATTCTAAAAAAAAAAAAACTAAAAAAATAAAAAAAAAAAAAAAAAATAAAAAAAAACAAAAAAAAAAAAAAAAAAAAAAAAAAAAAAAAAAAAAAAAAAAAAAAAAAAAAAAAAAAATCAAAAAAAAATAAAAAAAAAACAAAAAAAAAATAGGAAAAAAAAAAAAATAAACAAAAAATCACAAAAAAAAAAAAAAAAAAAAAAAAAAGCAAAAAAAAAAAAAAAAAAAAAAGAAAAAAAAAAAAAAAAAAAAAAAAAAAAAAAAAAAAAACAAAAAAACTAAGAAAACCTACAAAAAAAAAACAAAAAAAAAAATACCGAGCAAAAATGGTGCTTCATTTTATAAATCACAATTGTAATTTTACAAACACAACAGTATTGAACATGGTATGGAATTTAGATTGCCGTGTGGAAATGTATTTATTATAGAACGTCATTTAGTAAACTTTTTACTGTTAAAAATAAATCCCTGAATGTTAACAAGAACTAATCTCTCCTAATATGTCTGTTTTAGTAAAAACTTATTCTCCCTAGGAAATAATAGCTCTTGAGCACCTTTCCTGTTATTCTCCCTGGCAATGTGTTGCTACTCTGCTTGTCAGTAAGATGCGTCCCGACATTGTTTAACACTAGTGCCGATTGGACAGTTGAAGTTGGTTGAGCTTACCCATTTTTAGTATCCGGCCCATTTTTCGCGTCTGTTTTTTCCTTCCAAAAGTCTTAACTGTTTATTTTTCTGTAAGCATAGCCGTATTAGGGCTTTTTATCTGGGACGAGTTGTATTATGTAATTAAAAAATGTAATGCACTATATTATGTATCGAGAGCCCCCCAGAAATCTTTTAGGGGTATAACTTATAAGAGGAATGGAGCATCTTAGTTATGAGGAGTGGTTAGTAGAATTGAACTTATTTAGTCTTGAGAAGAGACGGCCTTGGGGTGACATGATTAATTTATATTTAAATATAAATGGTCCCCTACAAAAGTATGGGGAAAAATTATTTTAAAGTGAACCCCCCCTCAAAGAAAAGGGGACTTTCCCTTGCTAGAAAAAAGATTCAATCTCCAGAGGAGAAGAGCGTTCTTCACTGTAAGAACTGTAAATCGGGGAATAGCCTGCCTGAGGAGTGGTCACAGCGGGGAACTGAGAGAGTTTCAAGAAAGGCTTAGAAACCTCCCTGGAACTAAAGAATATTAATGCGTAAAGATATGTAAAATTCGGGATCCTGGCGGGTTCGGTCTGGGGCCCGAGATAGGGTCTTATGGAGAGACTTTTTTTGGGCCCCTTTGGGGGTTTCAGGGCAATAAACAGGGGGGAGGCGGGGTTTAAAAAAACCTTGTTCCCCCCCTTCACCCCATTTTCCCCCCCCTTTGGGTTGAACGATGGACATGGTTTTTTTTCAACCATTCTAACTATTTAACTAAGTAACTTTGCAAAAAAAACAATTTTGTAATTTATTTTTTTTTTGAGAGTGAAGTGTTTTTACAAAGTTCATTGAGCAAAATAAATGAGATGTTATCTTTAATCGCAGGTGTTTTACGATTCTGGGCCCCAAATTTTTTAAAACTTTTTTATGCTTTACTACTTTTAAAAACAAAATCGCCACTTTTCAAGACCTATATTTTTTTTTCCCCTCTTGTAGACTAGTGTTGAGAAATTATTATCGCCCAAATTTGAAATCGCACGTTTTTTTATGTTGATCGAAATTTTTTAGATCATGCATAATTTAGGTTAAATCTGTGTTTTATTTTTTTAAATATCGCGGCTTCCTGTCTTTTGGCGGCCAGAAAATCAGCTTACAGAATAGGCGGGGTGAGATTGTGTCGACGTCATGACTGGATGTGTATGTTTGCGATTGGCTGAAAAATCACATGCCTCGTTTTAATAGAACACTTTTTGTTCATATATTTTCCCCCCCCGCGTTCATAGCAGGAGGACGTGCGTTTCGCCTGGGGCCAAACAGTCACGAAATTTTTCATTTTTCACGAGAAAGCTCTAGTTAGCTGTGTCCTTAAACTTAGTTAGTCAGAATTGGAAGTTTTTTATGTAGTTAGGAGAGAATTTTAAAGGGGGCTTTAGGGGGGAAGAGGAGGGGCCCCCCCCGCGGGCGAACACAGAAAAGCTTATAAAAAAACACTGGAAAAAGTTCCCCAAAGATTAGTGTAGACATTGCACTGCAATATTTTTATTTTTAAACAGTTTTCTATTGAAATATTTCCTGGTTTGGGGGCAGCCCCTGAATTATTTAAAGGATAACATCTTTTTTGTAACTGCAGGTCCTTTGTTAGGTGAAAAACCCCACTTTTATTATCATATACTTTTTAGATACGTTTCTTTTTCAATTTGCCCTTTCCCAGCTTTTTTTGATATAGCCCCCCCTTGCATTTAAATTAGAATTACAATTTTGTAGTCAGAAAAGGTTGTAGGTGCCAAAAAAATACCTTTTTTTAAACCCAAATACATTACAGATAGTGTTTTTCATTGGCGCCACAGTTTGTTTTTTTTGGGGCCCTTGCACTTAATGTAAATACAGCAATTTTGTGTCCCCAAGGGGTGAATTGAAAGGTGCCAAAAAATCCCTTTTATTATCCAAATACATTACAGATATTTTTTTTTTTGACTTTTTTTTTTTTGCCCAGGCCAGATTTTTTTGATAGGCAAACCCTTTCAGTTTTAAATTTTTCCAGCAAAAAGTGTAGTTACACAGGTGAATTGATAGGTGCCAAAAAAACCCCTTTTGTTATCCGAATACATTCAGTAGTGTTTTTTTTCATTTTTGCCCAGTAATTTGTTTTAACGCCACCCTTTCATTAATTTGTCCCAATTGTGTAGTTACCCCAGGGAATTTTATAGGTGCCAAAAAAAAACTTTTTATATCCCAATCATTACAGAAAACGTTTTTTTTTCACTTTGGGGGCAGGGGGCCCGCTTTGTTGATGGGTTACTTTTTCAGTTAAATTTTTAATACAGCCCCAATTTTTTTAGTCACCCAGGGGAAATGATGTTGCCAAAATACCTTTTATTATCCCAATCATTTCAGTACAATTTTTTTTTCCTTTGGGGGCCGGCCAGCTTTGTTGATAGATCTACTTTGCAGCTAAAATTTAATCCCGAAAATTTTTTTGATTGGGGATTTAAATAGCTGTGATTTGCCCTCTTTTAATAAAGACTTTTTCCAAAAAATTTCCCCTACCTTCTCAAATTTTTATATTTTGAACATGGAGCGAAATTCAGGGGGTAAACAGCAAAGGGGGGTAGGACATGGAGGGGAAGGTACGAGGAAAGGGGGCCCTTCCAGTGCTGGCGACAACACGCATGCCCGCGGATCGTCAGTTGAGGACCGCGGGCCCGCATCGCTGGGTCGGGCCCTGTGAATTCAGTAAGAACAGCGTCGCCAAAAATTTTCCTTCAGTGGTTAATGCAACTGCATCCCCAGTCTTACCTCCTCGTCCTCCCAGTCACGGCCACCCAAAACGTACAGCTCACCCGCATCCGTCCCCAAAATGAAGCGCCCAAATGTTTAACTGGTCCCACCCCTGTGGATAAAACCATTTTCTGAAGACCTCTTTGATGACAAATGCGGGTTGGGGGAGAAGGATGTTAAAAAATCAAGAGGGGCCAAAGAGGGGTATTTTCTCTGCTTGACGCCCCGTTTCTGATGCCTCAGAGGAGGGGAAAAAGGTGCCGTCAATCGGGAAAAAAACCCGGGGGGTCGGGGAAGCCTGCAAACCCTCTTTCTTGTGCCCGCAGCTCTGGATGCAGAAAGTCAGGGCGACCAAGTCCCTGTGTTGGATGATGATGACAAAAATTGGGATCCCAAGTGGGCTTTTCAGCAAATTTTCTTGCGGCCTTCATTTTGGGGTGAGGGGGGAGACTTTGGGGGAGGTCAGTAGGGTTCGCCTCAAAAAGGGAGAGGGCGGTCGCTAGAATCCCCGCTGAATATGACTCTGCAAGCCACGGTCAGCCGCAAAACCTCTCCTCGCTTATCGCCGTCGCAAAAAGTCCAGGAACCTCTCAAGCCTGGGCCTTTCATTTGAGCAAGCCTCTGATCACCCAGTGAAGTCATATGCGCCCTTTGCACGTAAACCGCATAAGTAGAGCAAAGAACTTCAGGTGGTTAACCACCACCAACATGTCTAGTCACATGCAGCGAATGCCATGAGTGAAATGGGAGCTAAACACTTGACGCCCAAACACAGCCAGACACAAGACCTGGGGGCCCATCCAACCCTGCACACCTCTGTACCCTCACGCCCTTCCTCCTCCACTCCGCCACCACCAAAGCTTTCCTCGCTGCCGCATGTCTCTCCAGAGTCATGATCAGGGATACACAGCCTCCGCTTCAGCCCTCCACCGTCATCCCGAAGTACCAACCACACCACCAGAGTCCCAATCCTACACTTCTCCTTCCCGCCAGTTTTTGATTACCGTGTCTAGTAGCAGGCCAGCCTTCTGTCTTCAGGTTTGGAGCAGATGAATCACTTTAACCGCCAAAACCATGTCTATCCCAAAGCAAAAGCCTGAATTGTCCGACATTTGCCAAGGCTTTTGGCCTTGGAAAAATGTTGCCTTTCATCCGTCACTGCGGTGGACCACAGATGGAGGATTTCACGCCACGTCATGGCCGCTTGCCCTGCCCCCAGATACCAGATGCCGAGCAGGCCATTTCCCTTTTGCCAGAAAAGGCCAACCCTGCCCCCTGGCCAGCCACGTGTCTCTAAACATTTCAAGGCGAATGTCTTTCCAATCTTGTTCCTCAGAAAGTCCATCAAAACCACCGACACAATTGACCTAGGTAAGCACGGCCCCAGGCCGCTATATCACTGTGACAGCTCCACTGGTTGGAGGCTGGGGATGTCTCTGGGGGTGACGGTGGCCTCTCAGGCCTCGCGCACGCCTTTCAAAAACCGCAGGGATGGTACAAGAGTTCTTTTCCCCCAAGTCCCTGCTAGGTGGAATACACGTGCCTAGAGAAACAGCGCCGTGTATGAAATTACATCTGTCTTAAGGAGACCCCATCCACACACAGGTCGAGGAGCTGTGGTACTGGCTCTCCGCAACCGAGAACCGAGAGCCGCTGGCTGGGTGGGCCAAGAACCTTGGTGCCAGGCAAGGTGGTGTGCGTTAAACGGGCGAAATTCTGCTGGCCGCGCACTTAAGATAATCGGTAGGCTGGAGCACATAACCTTTTCCCGGCCAACATGTCCATCTAACCGTGTCCGTCCAGAAATTTCTAATAGGCCTACCCGGGTTCCTGAACTACTGCCAGCTGAGGAGGCCTCCAAAGTATAAGTTCGCACTTCCCGCCGTTCGCACCCTGCTTCGTCCCGCCTCTGGGCCTGCGTTGCAGCGTCAGCTTTCGGGCCTCTACCCGCCAACCGTGCTCATGTTGACTGGCATCCGCTTGGAATCCCCAACCCTCCACATGCTCCAGCGATTGTGGCAGGCAGCGCAATGCCATTACTGCAGTACGAGTGACACATGCCCGACAAGCAAAGCGGTGGCTGACACTCGGTGGTGATTGAGCCCACCGATAGTGGAAGGCAGGTTGAAAAGCGCTCCCTGCACCATCCTTGCCTGCGAGAGTTTGAAGAAGCCGACCAAAATGGGTCAGTAGGCGGACAATGCCCTGCAGCATGAGCATTGTGGTGAATCCTTAGTTTCTGGAAAGATCGTATGGAAACACTCTGAAACAACAGGTCCCCCGCCAACGACGAGGATGAGACGAACTCAGATGCGGACACCGGATCTTTTTCCTCTTCGGTCAAAGATCCACAAGGCCCGACATTTCAACAATTCATTCTGGCAGTTGTTCGGGGTCCAGAACTGAGATGCAAGGTGGCGCATCAGCTTCTCAGGGTGCATTCATCTCAGGCCAAGTCAGGGCTGTGTTGAAGCCTGTGCGGAGGCAAGCCGGAAGGAGGAGGAGGTATTCTAGACACCGACGTTACCGACTCCCCTGCCTTGGAAAGAGGTGGCGCGAAATTTGAGGCGGAGGAGGAAGATGAAGGAATAATCATTTTGCTAGTTGCCCCTCGAACCCAGGAAGGCTTGGTAAAATCAAGCTCATCTCTCACATGAGTGCTTGATGCTCCATTTCCTCCAACAAATGATACCTCGCATTAAGGGCATCGAAATAACAACAGTTTTTACTGGTGGCCCCACCCTCCCTGGATCCCCGTACAAAACAATAAACTCAGCACTTTCCTTCCACCCACCCAAATAGAGAGTAAAATGCAGGAAATGGAGGACCTTGCTGATGATCAAACTGAGACATCTGTTTGCGTCTGCTTCCACGTTCCCCCAAATGTCCAACGTGGAAACAACATCAACGACGTGGACAGCAGTAGAGTGCCAAGTACCGTAGCCGCAGCAAGCAAGCAGGCCAAGGTTCAGAAGCCTAATGGTGACCTCTGCGATTCTTTATTTACCACCTCAAACCACACATGCAATGCAGGGCCACACATCCATCACACAGAGGACCCCTTAAGTTCATGGTGCACGACTAATCTGCCGCGTCCTCCAACACCATGTTTATTGTATGAGTTTTTTCCGGGACCCAATAGACCCTTCTGGGTATCCAAAATGGAACAATGGCCCCGAAGCTCGCTTGCCACGCCATAGAGGTCTTGGCCCTGCCCAAGCAGTCCAGCGTCATAACTGAGCGGACCTTCCAGCACAGCTGGAGATGAGTCATTACAGACAAACGCATCCGGCTTTATCCACAGATAATGGAGGATTCGTTTTGAGACTTTCAATCAAAGAGAAATCAGCATGGATTCTCTGAATGATGTTGTGGGCCCACAATTGCCCGAGGTTTTTTTTTCCCCCCCCAACCCCCCCCCACCGATTAGTTGCCCGGTCTACTTCACATTCCCTCTTCAAACGAAATGGTCCTCTGAAAACTTTTTTTTTTAAAATGATCATTTCTTATGCAATTTTTATCTCTTTTCCACAGTTTCATTTTGCTGGTTTTGTGAGGGAGAAACAGTAAAAAGACAGCAAGGTTTCATGACAACACAGTATTCCCAATTTACTCAGTTTTTTATCTTAAAGAATTTTCGCATTTCAGTGTTTTTGGAGGGTTCATTTTGCTGTGAGATACAGCTATAATTAAATGTTTACCTTTGGAACAGAAATGTGGGCTTTTAAGTGGCCATATTCTCCCTCCGCAATTTTTTTAATAGTGGCTGAGAAGTACATATGTATAATTATGGGTCAATGTTGGCTGGTGGAGTTATACCAAGCAATAATCATGGTCCCATTGGAACAGAAACTGGGGCCTACTGAGTGCAATAGTCCTCCCTTCACAATTTTAACAGTGGCTGAGAAGTCATTTTTCTTATAATTTTTTTTTTGTCCATGCTGCTTTGAAATGCAGCAATATCTACAGGTCCTATTATAAAAAAATGTAGTTATCTAACAATCACTTTTTGGTCCTTCACAATTAACCACAGTGGCCTCAAGGGTTATGCCTTTGAATTTTATTGCTGGCATTTTGCTGTACATGGGCAAGCTATACCTACATGGTCCTATTATAAAAAAAATGTATGTTTCTAACAGACCATTTGTTTCTCACAATTTGTCCAAAGTGCTTCAAGGGTCATGCTTTGAATTTTTTTGGGGCCATTTTGCTGTTGGACATGCAGCCTATACTACAGGTCCCAATTATAAAAAAAGAAAAAATGTGTTTCTAACATACATTTGTTCTCTCAATTGTCCAAGAAGTGGCCCTCAAGTGTGATATGGATGCTGTCAGAAACAGAATAGGTAGGACACTGTTAATGGACACATATTGCAAAAGACCTTGTTTTTAGCAAGATCTTTAACAAAGCTAATCAATCCCTTTATTGAGACAACCCATTAATACAAGTAAAAAAGAGAAAACAAAGAACAAATGAGTGGGATTCCTATCCTATTTTTAAAAAAATGTGTTTTTCTAGAATTAAACTAACTAAAAAACTTGCATGTACAAAATAGCTGTAAAAAAAATTCCTCTGAATTGAACAAGGAAGGTTACAGGAAACTTGAACCAGATGTAGCTTATTTCAGAGGACATGGAAGTAATGGGAGGCACGAACGGACAGAGAAACAAAGTACAGAGACAAATTCCCTCCAGCACCTGAGTAAAAATGAGAAAAGAATGCCAAGAAAAAGGGCACCTGGGTGTAACAGAGGCGTTAACCACCAGTATGTTCCAAGTGGAGCTTTTCAATGTTCCCGCACTCATAACGATGGGCCAAAAGCGCTAACCCAGGAAAGGGACAGTAAAAAATAGTCCCCAGTGTAAACCTAAAGGTGTTTGAAAGACTCCCATTGTTTTCCGTCACTTTTAAATATGGGGGTCAATGCAGGTTTGGGGCCGGCAATGCTTGAGGCCCAGGACAGGTTTATTAGTCATGTCCATTGAAACTAAAAATGGTGGTTGAAAGACCTCCCCTATTTCCAGCACTGTTTTTAATCTGTGTCATGCAGGTTTGTGGGGCTCAATGCTCTGGCCCAGACATGGATAGTCTAATGTCCCAGTGAAACAAAAAAGGTGTTGAAAGACTCCTTTTTTCCCCGCACTTTTTTAATTTGGTGGTCTTGCAGGTTTTGGGGCTCATGCTGTGGCCCAGGACAGGGATAGTCCCTAAGTAACAGTGAAACTAAAATGGTTGGTTTGAAAAGACTCCTTTTTCCGGCACTTTTTAATCATGGGGGTCATGCCAGGTTTTTGGGGCTCATGCTGTGGGGGCCCAGACAGAGGGATATCCTAAGTCCAGTGAAAAACTAAAATGGTGGGGTTGAAAGACTCCTTTTTTCCGGCCACTTTTTTAATCTGGGGTTCCCATGCAGTTTTGGTGGGATCATGCTGTGGCCCATGTCCAGGTAAGTCATGTTCCCAGTGAAACTTAAATTGGTGGTTTTTGAAAAGACTCTTTTTTTCCGACACTTTTTTAATCTGGTCATGCAGGTTTTTTGGGGCTTCCATGGCGTAGGCCCAGGAAAACAGGGATAGTCTATGGTCCATTGAAAACTAAAATGTGGAAATGAAGACCCTTTTTTTTTTCTGGCACTTTTTAAATCTGGGGGGGTTCATGTTCAGGTTTGGGCTTCATGCTTGCGTTCCCAGGACAGGGATATCCAATGTCCAGTTCAGTAAAAAATGATGGTTTCAAATCATACTGCCCTTCGGCACTTTTTTAATTTTGTGGGTCATGGCAGGATTCTAAGCTCATGCTGGGTGCAAAGACAGGGATATGAATGGTGTGGTGGTGAATTTTTTTTTTCTGTGGCTTTTATAACCTAAGTTGTGTTTTGCCTAAAGATGTAGCACGTATCCATTTGACTGTTGTTGATGTAATTCCAGCTTCTCCAGCCCCTGTTTGGGTTGTAAGAATGAAGGTGTTTTTAGTTTGCTCTCACCATAAGACTTTAATGGTCATCGATCCATAAATCTACCATCGACCATCCGAATATCTTGTCGATGATGGTCGACTATCGACCATCGACCGGTGTCGATGGCCAATGTAATCGCTCAACACTATTGTAGACCTATCTGATGGCTCATTTTTTTAGTTGCAACTTCTAGTTTTTTTAGTTGCAATTTCTAGTTTTTATTGGTACCAATTTGGAATATATGTGCCTTTGTATTTCATTTTTTTCTGGGAGTTGAGATGAGATGACCAATTTTTTTTTGCCGTTCATTGTGAGAAATAAATAACTGACATTATATTAAATTGAACTTTAATGGACATTGTGATACCGATTATGTAAATGTTTTTAAAAATTTGTATATAATAAGGAGAAGGAGGGTGGTTGAATGTTAAACATTTAATTTAGAAACAAAAAAATGAAAACATTTATTAAATAATTTTAGTAATTTTTAGTCCCACTAGAGAACTTGTACTTGCAGTCACTGGATACTGATGTAGTGTAGTATAAATTAATTACACAACAGTGTGTAATAGAGGTACAAACATGGCAGTCAAGGAAGCCTTCACTAGGCCTCTGGCTGCCAATGGAACTGTATTTATGTATTAATGCTCTGTATTTATGCAGAAATTTGGAGTTTTACATCAGAAAAATAATTTTAACCTCTGTAATAAAATTAATCATCAACACATTTAAGACATTTTAAAAGGTAAACATTATCTTTATAGTTTAGCATGTATTTCTTTGAAATAATGCGTATGGTGTTACCATTATCCTGGTGACACCAAAATTATATAATTTTTGTTATTTTTTACTACTTTTTAAAGAAAAAATAATAGCTTTTTTGAAACTGGACATAGCCTTTCATTTTGTTGTCCTTCTGTACAGAGGATAAGGGACTTCTAAATAATCAAACACAGGGCACCATCTAATGAAAGGCCAGCCCTATCACTGCTGATATATTACTAGAAAGGTAGAGGAAGAAGTTAAATCCCCTTCAAATTGTGATTTGCACTTCATTTTTGAATGGCTATATCCTTTATAGTGATAGTAAATACCAGCATAAGGATTCATTAACTTTAGATTAAATGATGAACTATAGACTCTCAGCCCACTATATCTTTTTGATGAGAGCCAGCTTTTGATTTTTATAGGCGAATTCTCCCAAAAGCCTAGCTGGGCCAGAGGTCCTGAAAGTGGCGTTTTCCTCTCAGCTAGCATAGAGCTTGTTAAATACTCCCTTTTATCCGCTCTCCATTATGATGGAAAAGGCAGCAATGATTAGGCAAACATAACATCAAAGAGAAGGGGATATTCATTTTTACTGATTGTACAGCTGTTTGCTTGAAAAATCTTCCCATACCAGACAAGAACCAAAGTGTTCCTCTACATCATATCACAGCATGGAAGAGCTGGTAAGATCAGAGTCATGTTAATCACAAGGTCAGCACTCAAGGTCTTCTTCGGACAATAACTTGAATTGCATGTCAGTATTGAAGCCTGGAGGGGAGATACCTTCTACTACTTCCGTGTTATTTCTCCCAGAAAATAAAGAATACAAATCAGCGAAAATGCTGTAAATGGTATCAAGCTTATAAAAGTGGCGCACATGGCATGGTACATGTGGTATCATTCTTTTTTTTTTATCCTTATTGCACTTTTGGCTGCCATAACTTTCTATCTCTTAAAATGGCGCATATCTTTAACATGTTTGGAAAATTTCAACAACCCTCTTAGCAGTGCCTCTTTTTCTAAAGTTACTAATGACTATTGGCCATTATGACTCTCTTAAGAATTTTTTCCCCAATAATTAAGAGATTTTTGGGGGGTTTTCTATTATGTTGGAACTGGATGTTAACTCTATGAACAGGATTGGATAAAGTGTATGGCATCACAATAAAATTTATCAGCTAAAGGCTACTCTTGCTTCCTACTTTTTTCTAGAAGTAAGAAAATAGCCCCCTTTGGCATTAGGCTAGTGCTATCTACCTGGTTGTACTTTGGTACCTTATCCAACATATTTATAATGTTTTAAAGAGAAAATAAAAATTTCTCTGAATAAATCATGTGTATTTACAGATGTATATACTGTATATATGTATGTATATATATATATATATATATATATATATATATACATATATATATATATATTGTCCTAGTCCTACAGCCAGCTTTAGTAAAGTAATATGAAGAAATGCAATAGCCACTAATTTAACATATAAGAAGTACATGTTCCCTATGGGTTAACTTATTTTCAGTGTTTGAGAAGAGTATAAACAAAATCGGCACCAACCCACTTAGGACGCCACTTTCTTAAGCTAAACCAATGGAAAAAACCGAGACAATGTAGTTCACTTACATAGAAATTTGATAGTGCGGCTCAGCAGATAACAGGAGAGACTTTGTAACAATCCTGGTATGGAGAGAATAATCCACGGCACTCGACAAAAAACCTTCACGTATTATGTAAAATTTTCAAGTCCAGCACATACAGGGGAGGTCAAGCACAGACACACAGTGGCCTACTTTTAATATATAAAGTCCTGTTATTCCAAATTGGGTAGCCGCCTATGCTCTGGATCTATGCGGGTTTACCATTCCCGTAGGTTGTGTCCATAGCAGATTGACCAAAGCTGATAACTTTATAAACTTTAATAACGTTAAAAATATAACATACAATGATTGCTAAAAAGCATAGAAGATAGGCGGAATACTTATCAAGTCCTTGATATAGAACGAACTTCATATACCGCATGAAGCTAAGAAAGGAGTAGCTGGACGCTCCGGCCGTCCGCACGACGTTTCGAAGATGGACTTCTTTTTCAAGCTTATTTTTAACGTTATTAAAGTTTATAAATTTATCAGCTTTGGTCAATCTGCTATGGACACAATGGCCTACGACTGTTTCATGTCAACTGACACTTCACCAGGGCTCTATGGATTATTCTCTCCATACCAAGATTATGAGTATTTATGATTACCCTTGTCAAAATAGATAGTCAAGTGTTTCACGTGAGGGCCCAATAATACAGTTGGTTGGCCTCCAGTGCTTAAAAATATTAGCGAATCTAACTAAATATGGTGAGAACTGCACATCTTATACTCTGTTCACCTAATATTTTGCCTATACAACGTAGATAGTTTTGCACGTTGGAATTAAGTCAAAACCAAATTCAACTAAAATCTAAGTGCCTTGGTTCAGGTCAGCCCAAATCTTTGATAAAAATCGCAAAAAAATTGACCAGAACCAGAGATGCAGCGCTCACCTCGCAATCTGACATCACTTCCAGTTACTCAACTATGGGCCAAATGTTATGGTAGCTAGAACTGATGTCGGATATCCTATCTTATGTCAGATGGGAGACTTACATTGCCTTAAAGGACTGAACTGTTGAGCGCTAGGAATTCCAACTATACTACTTTATTGTAGTTTGGGTGGCTGGTTACTGTATCTGGCACCCAGCTGAGAAGGTAATTTGGAGCTACTTTATCTCAGTCGTAGGCTATGTTCACACGGCTTAAAATGGGCCGTATTTCGGTCCGTAATTACGCGCCGAAGTGTGCAAATTACGGGCTGAAAACGGCCCATTCATTACGGTAATGTTACCCTTTCGATAACGGTAACGTAATTCCGCCCCGCAATTATGCCGTGTGGACGGGGGCTAAGGCTCCCAACCAAGCAGCATATAAATGGAAGTTAACCCCCCCCTTTTTCACCTTTTGGAAAAGGGTTTTTTAATTTTTTACCTTTTTGACAAACCCGTAAATCAAAACAGCCCCCCATTAAGAAATTCGGGTTTGGAAATTTGGGGTTCCGACACATACCAAAAATGTAAAACAGAAAACCTTTAAACCTAAATTTTTAAAACACATTATGATACTATTGGCACAAAGATTTATTGCAATTTTTTTAAAGTGCATTCAGGGCTTCTTTTTTGTCCGGGAAAATATTACATTTGCATAGCAAGTTACCACTACCAAGTAAGGTTTGCTACATCCGTATAGGCCATGGCATTCGTCAACCATCAGCCAAAATGTACCATAGAGTAACCCAATGGTATATGTTTTTGTGGTCTAAAAAAAGAATGTGAGCATTTTCCCCCAAAAAGGGGGCCAAAAAGGACATTTTTGGCCTTGTTTTTTAGGTGAAAGGGGCCTACGCTTTGGGAACCAAGCTTACCCGGGGTAATTTTAATCTATTTTTTCACAACCTGGGGTGTAAACACTTCCTTACATCAATGCCAGCCTGACTATATGTATTTGCCAAATGATATATAAATTATTTTGTTCATTAGGGAAATTTTAACAAAAGGGTTCACCCAAAAACCAAATTACAACACTTAAAGGGGTTTTTTAACTAATTTTTCTCCTTTTCTTTTTATTTTGAATTCGGGGCGTGTTTACTGGCTTCTATTAGGGTGCAGTAAAAACAGGTTTAGTTTACAACCAGTGCTGACAGCCTATCAGAGAGATTTAACAGGTCTGTAGCAAAACGGCCTGAAGACGAACAGCCCAAAAGGGGGAATCAGGGAAAAAGTGGACACATATTGCAAAGTAACTTGTTTTTGCAAGATTTTTTAAAATAAAAAGCAGCAAACTTTGTAGTGAACAACGATTTAAAAAGGCTAACAAACTGTGCAAAAAAAAGAAAACATTTTTTCGAAATTTATATTCAGAAACCAAACGATTTCTTTTGTATTGACTGCAGTAAGCTTTTGATCTTGTTTTACCCATAAGAAAGTCAGTACTTCACATTGGGACAAAACAATGAAAATGTCATGAGACTGTGATGTCTGGATGCATTAATTTTAAAGCATTGGCTTCCATTAATTTATTCCCTCCTTAGGCTGTTTTCTGAATATTTAGAAGTTCAGCTAATCCCTTGAAATTCCTATAATCTTATTTTTCTAATATTAAAAATTGTGAGTGATTAATACTATTACTGTGGTTCTAAAAGAAATGAAAATCATTGAGTCAGGCCTTATATATTACTAACACTAGGAATACATACAATAGTATTTGGCATAATATACATTGCCTTGTGCTTTCTTCTATAAGGAATCATGCACACAGCTATATTAAAGCTCTGTATAAGCTCCTATTCATACAGGGCTGTAACAGCACTAAAAGCAGTCTGTGAGGATATACTATATATTTGCATGCCTTCATTTTTTTTTTTTTAAATGGACATTGTAGTGAATATCTCAGTTATACAATGTTCTATAGTGCAGTATCGAGCCATAGGAACTCTGTATCACCATGCAAGCACACTGTCTGGCCTAAGGCATAGGTTACTACAATGCAGGCTACTTCTTGTATTTATGTAAATCTCAATGTGTGTCCATATAGTATTTTTACATACAATTTCCCTTGATCCACTTTCCTCCATTAAAGTTGGTAGCAAAAAAAAAAGATACCTCTTTTGACTATAGATAGGGCATAAAGCAGTTTAAGAAAATTGCAGATATTAAATTTGAGTCTCAATTTTTTTAATTGAAATACAGCAAAAATGTAAAGATACCATTGACCTACTTTACATATCAGAAGGATCTTTCCTTCCTAACTGCCATTCTATATCCACTCAAATGCAAGGCTTACTATACCTATTCTATTACAATGAGGACAGGATCAAAGTCAAGCACAATGCCACCAAAAGTTGACATTTCTGGTTCTGAACTCAAAATAACACCATGCACATATAGGGTTAAACTGGTAGATGTTATAGTGGTACCTGGCCTTGAGCTGAAATGGATTAGGATAAAGGAATCGTGAAATATGGTCAATAGAGTATATCTCCCAGGATTTCATTCTAGTGATGTAAGTAGAGTCACCTGACCGTTGCAGCCAATCGGCTCCATTCGGAAGCATAGGAATAAAAATAGGAGACCAAAGGGACACAGCTGTGGAACCCGCGACTGGTGGAAGAGGAGTATAATTTTAAGGGGGCCCCAGGAACTGACTACCAAGTTTTTCTTAAGAAGTGGACAACTCCTTTAAAGGATTAAAGAGAACCTGTCACATAGGTTATGCCTCCCTTTCTGAGGACAGCACAAGCTAGTGCCAGACCTGCTGTTTCCAGCACTGTGCCCCTAATTCTATACGATGCAGCAGTTTTAGAGTATTTAATGTTCAAATCTTATTCATGAGCAGGTGTTAGCCCTGCCCACCAAAGGCTAACCCCGTCCACTGACAGTTATTTACATGTTTCTACCTATTCACAGTAATAGGTTTATCAGTTGAGGTGGGCGGGGACTCTTTGAATGACTCTTTTCTGGCTGAAAACTGCAGATTTGAGCATTAAATACTTGAAAACTGCTGCATCTTACAGAATAAGGGACACAGCACTGGAAACAGCAGGTCTGACACTAGCTTGTGCTGTCCTCAGCAAGGGGGGCATAAACTATGTGACAGGTTCCCTTTAAGCTACTGAGTGCTAGAATGTCCAACTATACAGCTCATACGTTTATAATTTTGGGGCCGGTTACTGTATCTGGCCCCCAGCTACTTTCTGTCAGTCAGGTTCTCCCAGTCAATTAACATAACCATATTTCAGGATTCCTATATCCTAATCCATTCCAGCTGACTGCCAGGTACCGCTATAACATCTACCGCTTTAACTCTATATGTGCATGGTGTCATTTTGAGCTCAGAATCAGCAATGTCAACTTTGGGTGGCATTGTGCTTTACTTTGATCCTGTCCTCATTGCAATAGAATAGGTATAGTAAGCCTTGCATTTGAGTGGATATAGAATGGCATTTAGGAAGGAAAGATCCTTCTGATATGTAAAGTAGGTCAATGGTATCTTTACATTTTTGCTGTATTTCAATTAAAAAGTGATCACATCTAATTAAGATGAACAGGATAAATGATTTACTTTGTAGAGGAAAGTTGCAGAAACGCTCACATGTTCTTCTTTCTTTCATGTTAATTCCGCTTGCATCATAATTATAATTCCCTTTCAGCCTCATTGGCAGTCACATTGAATGCCCTCTATCAAACCTGCTCCTGATACAGCGGATGGTGGCCTTCTAGATCCTGAGTCTGGACTTCTAGCTCCCAATTGTTGTACCAGGGAGTGGAATCAATGAAGTATCATTCTTCCCTACGCAATCTCAGGTGGCTAGTGCCAAAACAGAAGTATGCCGCTAGCCAGCTGGCTAAGGAAAATCTTTACAGTCAGTCGCTGCACTTGACAAATAAGACCCAGCGCTCGTTATTATCCCTCAATGAAGAATATTGATATCATTCTGACGGGCAGTTTTTCATTTTGGAAACATGAAGGTGACCTTCACTGGCTTTGACCAGCTTACAGATTGTTTCTCTAATCTTCCTCTAATATTAATCCATCTCACTCTACACAAACAGCATTTCAATGGCTGCAGTGAGAAAGCATTAATTAATAGCCCTGAGCAAAATGGAGATGTAGGAAAACTCCAAAATAAAAAATGGACAAAAACTGCAACCTCTGCCTACCACACCGAGGGTTTCCGATACGTTCTGGCTGTAAAACATACCATTCATTGCAGCGACTACACCAGTTATTGAAAAAAGCATTAATTAACGTCCTCATGCAATGACTTGTCTCTCCAAGAGTACGTCATAGAGACAGCAGCTATAGGAAAAGGGTGGCGTGGAGCTCCTCAGTCTCAGTGCACACAAATGTAACAAGGGGGTACCTCCGTTTTTAGAGAAAAGAAAGTTTTGCCACCATCATAGAAAGGGATTCTTCACTGTAAGAGCATAAAGACTTTGGAATTTGTTTCCATATGGACTTATGATAGTTCATTTTATGCACAAAGTAAACAAGGACCTGGATACCTTTCTTGAAATATATAATATTACAAGTTATAGGCACTAGATTTCTGGAGAAGGGTTATTGATCCGGGTTTATTCTGAATGGCATATTTGGAGTTGGGGAGAAATGTTTCCTGCTAACCTGGCATGTGTTTCATAGGGGTTTTAGGCTTTTAGATTAAACCTGTAGAAGTATAGGTTGGACTTGAAGGACCTGGGTCTATGTTCAGCCTGATCAACTATATAACTCTGTATGAGGGTATCATTTAAAGTACTGGTTTCGTATAGGGAGAGAGACCCATTTGGTACCCTTTAGACTTCAGGGCTCTGCATCCTCTATAGTTATATCACTGGCTATAGGCACACCTACATTTGCTGATATAAAGAACAAAGAAAGTGAAATAATTCTGTAGGTGCTATGGCTGCAAGGCACAAACATTGCACAATGCCAGCACCAAGACATATCAACATAGAGTATATGGATTTTACTGAATTTAATCACTTCCATATGTACTGACCATATACATTTGAGGTTCTTAGTGCACATCTTGATCAAATTGTGCATGTGCTTCTGCCTGGGTGTGGCAACCTTATCAGTTTGGACCCTTCACTAAACAAACCCACCTCTCTTGCAATAAATTGTGGTTAGATCATAGATTCTTATGGGCCATGAGTGCAATCAATATAACTAGGGTAGAGAGCTTTGTGATTTCTTCCAGTCTTTGTCTGCTATGACCAGTATATATTACATAGTTGAGTCACTTTATTATGACCGCTAGCTAATATCCAGAGTAACCATTATGTGCAGCCAACAGCTAGATGGGCTGGGAGTGAATCAATAAGTTCCTGGTAGGTTGTCACAGGTATCTGGAGCCATGGTGACCACAGCTCACAGCTGAGAATTTAAGGGAGCCATAGTATTACTTGGAAGTCTTGGTCATGCTTTTACAATTAATATCGGGCATTTTTAGCCATGTGTCATGTTGCATTGTCTTGATCGAAGATCCCATTCACCCAATGAAAGACAATCAGCATGTATGAGTGTGATCTGCAAGGATAGATTTATACCCAAGTTGGATGAGAGAGCCTTCCACATAAAGGAATGAGCTCAGAGAATTCCTTTAAATCGTTCACTAGACCATAATACTGCCAGCACCAGTCTTATTTGTTCTCTGATGTTTGTTGCTTGACACACCATCGTCCATCCATTTGATTAAGCAGTAATCATGACTCGCAAGGATGTCCAATTCCGATACTGCCATGAAAAGTAAAGCCTTTTCTGTCAATGCAGCCTTGGTAGCAGAAGTGCAGTGACCATTCTTCTGCCTCGGATCCCCATACGCAGTAAGGTTCGCTGCACTGTTGCTTTAGACACACATCTAGTAGCCCTCTGGTACATTTTGGCAGTGAGCTGCTCCACTATAGCGTGTTGGTCCACCCTACTGTAGCCAATGTTTACCTCACATCAGTAGTACATGGTGCTCTCCAGTTTCCAAGTCCCTTATTTGCAATGGTGCCATATGTCCACTCGCCATGCACTTTCACTAGAGCAGTACAAGAACAGTTCACCAACTGCACAGTTTCTGAGAGTTTTACAGACTTGACACCAATCCCTCTTGAATTACATTGTAACAACATGTAATGGGGCACTATTCTGTGCAATTATATGGCTATAACAGATGCATATACAAACGAAGCATGCGCAATCTGATTATTCCTTTCTAAAAGGGCTGCTGGTGGCCTGACTGTTAAAGGAATTGTCTCACTACATTGATTCATTTTACCTCAGTCCTGCTTTCTCATTTTCATTTTTGAATTCAGGGGCGTGTTTACTGGTGTCAGTGATGAGCTGCTGAAGAGACCACGTCTGTAACTATAGCAACCAGTGCTGTCAGCCTATCAGGAAAGATCAAACAGGTCTGTAGCTATAGCAACCTGAGGAGCTGATGCAGCCCATACAAGAGGGGATATCTAGGATTCGGAAGGACACTGTTATACATATATAGCAAAGTGTCTTGTTTTTTCAAGATCTTTAACATAAAAAGCAGCAATCATTGTAGTTAGACAACCCCTTTAATGATTTCTAATCCCACTTTTCTATAGAATTAACAATTTGTCCCATCTAGAGAGAGAAGTATAGAATTTTTATTTTACTTATTTAGAAAACATCAACATATTCCGAAGCGTTGTACAGAGATTGCATCACTCACACTGCTCCTGTTCCCACTGAGGCTCACAATCTACATAAACTTATACACCTACAACTTAGAAATGTAAGAAAAAGGGCAAATCATATCTTTCCAATAAATGTACTACTAATAAACACTGGAGACTTTAGATCTGTGGTAGTCATTGGTAAACTAGTATCCAATACAAATAGAACAAAAAAAGTACCCAAATAAGCCAAAAATAATATAGGAAACCCCAAATATATTTTATACCAAAAAGAATGGAGTATTAACCCAAAAAGAATAAAATAATATATTTATTCACAATTTAAACAAACATGGAGGAAATCATGGGGAAAAAACAAACAGATCAACATGTAGTGTTAGGGTATGTTCACACAGCGTGTTCTGTCCGTGTGAACATACGTTATTAGATGTGTGTTTAGATTTGTCTTTCGGACCCAGAAACTCATCTAGCAATGAGCAACGTGATTTTATATTGCTCACAATGTAAAACACGCATCGGCGTTCACATGAGACATCCCTTATGCGTGTCTACTTGCGTCTTTTGGATCCGTCTTTCGGATCAAGAATTGACATGTCAATTCTTAGAACAGATCCGAAAGATGCACTAGGCGACCTATTTACAACTATAGGGGGCATTCCTGCTAGATCCAATTGACGCTGAATTTTTAGATGCAATTTTCGGATGCAAAACAGATCCAAAATCAGATCCGAAAAAAAAAATGTGTGAACATACCCTTAAAGCTAATACCAGTCATATAATGGTAACTATAATCGTGATAATAATAACATATGGTTAACAAACAGAACAGCATCAAATACAAGAATACAATCTAAATGGTATACGTACAATATCTCACACAAGTGTTATTATGTATCAAGACATGATCCCAATTGAACTATAGTCAAACAAAAGATATTAATTACCCATGATATGTCTAATAGTATCACATCTGATGGCGCACGTTTCGCACTGTTACTTCCTCAGGGCTATATAAACGTATACATCTAGATCTTAGAAATCTAAGAAAAAGGACAAGTCAGTTTGTTCAATGAATGTATTACCAATGAACACTAGAAACTTTAGAGTTGTGGCGCAGTCATGGGTTAACGCATAGATTACTAAGGAAAAGTTTGGAATCTCATTTTGGAAGAAATGTTTCTGCTTTTTTCGCTTGTTAGAGAGCATTACTATGCAGTCCAAAACTTTATATCAGGGGTGCACAACCTGTGGCCCCCAGTGCCATCCCGTGTGGCCCCCAACTGTCAACTCCAGAAACGCTTGTCTGTGTGTAGCACATGTAGTTTCCCTGTCAGACAGAAGAGGATTGGCACACAGGCACACATGCATGGTTCACAGTGCAGCCATCCACAGTCCACTATTACCACTCGGGAATGGAGTATATAAGCTAGAGAGGTTACCACCTGTGCATGAAGCTCTCTCTAGGGTATTTTATGGGAGCTGTGATATTCTGGGCCACAACACTCACAATCATTAATGAAGAGACCAATGTAGGGTATGTGTGGTCTCTGCCTCTTTGCAGTATTGATTTGCAGAGTAGGGAGCCCCCATTCCTCTGCTCGGTAGGAGTTCTGACAGTGAATCCTGCATCTATCAAACATGTGTGGCATATATTTGTAATATAAAAAAGTTTAATATCGATGTGGCGCTCATACCAAAAATGTTGTGTTCTTCTGATCTATAAGCATCTGAATGGCAAAGGAGCTTAGTATGTGTTATATGCATTTAGAAAACACTAGACTGTGTATTTGCTGCCAGTAGTGCAAGTCTACAAGGTTTAGTAAAAACAGTTGCATCATATGAATTTTTAGATGTATGTCTGTGAGTGTGCAACCACCATACTAGTGGACTTGTTTTATTGAGGTAGTGGTGCTTTAGCTTTTAACATGTAGGGAAATGTAAATTAAGATTATTACCAAATATATTGCTGTGTTGATTTTTCTTTGTTTGGGAGATAAAGAAGATTTTATCTACTGTACACAAGTTTCTCTAGGTTACCGACCACCTCTCTATGTTCTCTTATCTCTCATTGCTCTAAATTGCTACCAGTCAGTCCAAACACGGGGAGTCACTCCCTGGTGAGGCTTATGTCGAGCACAGAAGCTTTGTTTACCTTTGTTTATCACAGTAATGACAAGTTTAATCCCTTACCGCAATTGGATATACTAGTACGTCCTGGTGGTGGTAGAGGGCTATGTAGCGGGATCGCGGCACAATTGGCAAAAGCCGCGGGTGCCAGCTGCTAATTGACAACCAGTGGTAACAGCAGGGAATCGAGCCGGCTCCATTCTGTGCTGTTCAACCCCTTAGACACCACAGCAAATACAACCACACTAGCTAAATGACCGAAAAATGGTGCTGTGCACTGTTTCTGATTCCGATCAGGATCCCCGCAGAGAAATCACAGGGTACTGATCCTGATTTACATGGCAGCTGGAAGCCTTTGAAAGGCTTCTATCTCTGCAATGTTTCCAGTTTTACTACTTCCTACCCCAGGCAGGAAGTAGTAAAACCACCATCTTTAAATAACCTATTGCATCAGTTATACTATGCAAGGTAGACCACACGCCAGATTTTTGACAGATTTGTTCATTCAGGCGCACTTTACACTGATTTAATGTGGTGGCGCCTCTTTTCAGACATGTCACCCTTAAAGATCAAATCACCCCCCTTTTGCCATTTTATAAAAAAAAAAAAAATAATGAAAAAGTTACACATATTTGATATCGCCGTGTCTGTAAAAGTCCGATCTATTAAAATATAACATCAGTTATCCCGTATGCTGAACACCATATCAGAAAAAAATTCCAAACGCCAGAATTGCATTTTTTTGGTCATTTCATGTCACCTAAAGATTGGAATAAAAGGAACAAAAAAGTTGTATGCATTCAAAACTGGCACTAGTAAAAAGTACACTTCAGCCTGCGAAAAAATGCACCATCACATAAGAAATACAAAAATGATATTGGTCGCAGAAAATGGCGCTGTTGCAAAAATTTGAGAAACAGACATTTTTTTTTTTTTTTAAGTTAATTTGAGGAAAGTGATTTGTGATAAGACAAGTGTTTCAGACTTTGATAAAGAGACTTGTTTGTTGTGTAACTGCATTGCCTGATGCTAGTATTGTGAGTACAGCTTGCCAAGATCCCAAAGCTGTGTTTCTGTGGTTACACTCCGCCGGTGCACTACTTATCTCAGCACACTCACTGTTAGGCCTATATTACCATCACAACACACACCTGCAACTTAGGTGCACCTGTCTACAGCACCTTACACGTCTAGGAAGTGCCAGGATGCCATGTCATTATTTGGTGGTGGTACTTACAGAAGTCTAGGATATATGGGAGTAAAGCAATGTCCCTGCAGACTTGAGGTGGACTCTTTTTAAACTTTTGAGTTCAATTTCCTAGTATCTGTGAGTTAAGATTAAAGATTAGTATAAGTTTTTCCCTAGAGGACAAAGAAACTTTAACCATCCAGGCTGCCCACTGAACAGGGAGAGACAGGAGACCTAGTCAAGTCTTCCATGGCGTGATCACCGGGATTCTCTTTTTATCATCAAAGAACACAAAAACCTGGGGTACACCTCTTACATAATATAACAAATGTTATCTATCTTAAAGCAGTGCTCCCACTATAGACTTTCATGGCATATAGCTAGCGTATGCCATCACCATCTGGGATCCATACCTATGTCGGAGCGGGACCCCAAAAGTGTTGGCTCAGAATGAAGACCTGATCGCACATGCACACAACTCTCTTTTGATCGAAACGCGTCAGCCTGGTCTGTGCCCTGACCCTGTGTTATCCTGTCGTTTTTAAGTTTTGAATATGGAATAAATAATGTTTTAATACAAAGGAGTGTTGGATCTAACGTCCTTTTTCACAACTCTCTATTCTGTTTTATGGGAGTGCCAAGTACAGCTGAACTCGGGGCTCTGGTGTACTCAGAACACAAAGAACAGAATAGAGAGTTGTGACCGGCTCTCCAATCTGAGCTATAACTTTCGGGACCTTTACCTATCAGACTTAGATGACATGTCTTGGTCTATGGTGGTAACACCCCTTTAAGTAAGTACATCTTCCACATGATTTAGTACTTAACTAGTTAATGTAGAACAGCAGGGTGCTTTGTGTAGACAGGTATGAGAGAGAATTTTGTGCTGAATAAAATGTGTGATTTCTATTACAACCTTCAGCATAAAGGGGATTTGAGTTGTCGGAATTAGCCAGACTTGGTCAAACAGGAGTTTGTGCTCTTTCCTGAACTTCTGTTGTGTCATTACACTGAATGATGTTTTATAATTATCTGCTTAACACTACATATAATAATCCTGCTCTGCTAAGTACAGAGGGCAAAGGAGAGAGAAGAGGAATGAAGAGTCTGCCAGTAGTTAGCAGTGGATGTGTGACAGAAACAAGGTCTCCTGTATATTTGCCTTTCTGTGAACCCTCCCATAGATCTCTGCCTGAAACTTACGGTGCATATTCACCAGAGTTGCATTTCTTCATTCGTTACCAGTATTCAGCTCCTTGTAGAGCCGGTAATTATTCAAATAGCCTTTCTGCACACAGAACACAGAGATGCTCTTTGAAAATCAACAATGCAATGCAATAGCTGTTCATCTGTAACCAATGGCTCCCTCTAGTGAGCCTAAGAGGCCAAGCAATAGAACCGAAGGTGTCTGCGAATATTAAATTGTGTTTTTCATATTTATTATTTTTTTACATTTACTTTGAAGTTAAATTCAGATCTGAAACTTTGTGCATTTTCCGGGGACTTAATCAGGATGAGTCAGGTGTCAATAATAAATAGGAGTCACTGTGCAAACATTAAATAAGCAGCACGATTCATTCAATGTGATTTCAGTTCCTATGACTCCCACAATCAAATTTCAGATCCATAAACTCTGAGCTTTTTCTCCAAATTATCATCTCAAAAAGTCAAACTGACCCATTACTTCTCGTCATGAAGCTTTTTAGCAGAGGTTGATTACTTGGCAGAGAGATATACCAGGTTCCAGATTCATGATAAACTTGGGTAATATTGTAGAATTAATTAAGAATAATATTTTTAATGTTTGGGTATTTTTTAAAATAAAATCACTTATCCATTTGTCTTTATGGGACTGTATGTTAGTCATATCTGACACTGTACAGTAAGTCAAAATACATTTTCATCTCTTAGCCTCTATTGAAAATATTAAGTCGTGATGTGTCCTCAAAATAACTCAACACACAGCCATCGATGTGTAAACCACTGCCAACAAAAGTGAGTACACCCCTAAGTGAAAATGGACAAATTGTGCCCAGAGTGTCAATATTTTGTGTGGCTACCATTATTTTCCTACACTGTCTTAACTCTCTTGGGCATGGAGCTCACTAGAGCTTCACAGGTTGCAGTCACTGGAATCCTCTTCCCTTCTCCATGATGACATCACGGAGCTGGTGGATGTTAGAGACCTTGCTCTCCTACACCTTCTGTTTGAGGATGCCCCACAGATGCTCAATATTGGTCTGCCGACATGCTTGGTCAGTCCAGCACCTTTAACCTCATTTTCTTTAGCAAAGCAGTGGTTGTCTTGGAGATGTGTTTGGGGTCGTTATGTTGGAATACTACCCAGTGGCCCAGTTTGCGGAGGGAGGGATCATGCTTTGCTTCAGTATTTCACAGTACATGTTGGCATTCATGGTTCCTTCAATGAACTGTAGCGCCCCACAGCCGACAGCACTCATGCAGCCACAAACCATGACAACCCCAACACCATGCTTGACTATAAACAGGACACACTTGTCTTTGTACTCCTCACCTGGTCGTCGCCACACACGCTTGACACCATCTAAGTCAGACAAGTTTGTCTAGGTCTCATCAAACCACAGCACATGATTCCAGTAATTCACGTCCTTAGTATGCTTGTCTTCAGCAAACTGTTTGCAGGCTTTCTTGTGCATCATCTTTAGAAGAGGCTTCCTTCTGGGATGACAGCCATGCAGGCCAGTCTGATGCAGGGTGCGACATATTGTCTGACAAGCTGACCCTCCACCTTTGTAACCTCTGCAGCAATGCTGCCAGCACTCATAGGTCTATTTTGAAAAGACAATCTCTGGATATGATGCTCAGCACGTGCATGCAACGTCTTTGGTTGACCATGGCGATGCCTGTTGCAGTGTGCTGCAGCTCAATTTCAGGGTGTTGGCAATCTCCTTATTGCCTAAGTCATCTTTATGTGGAGCAATAATTCTTTTTTTCAGATCCTCAGAGAGTTCTTTGCCATGAGGTGTCATGTTGAACTTCCGGTGACCAGTATTAGTAAGTGTGAGAGCGATAACACCAAATTAAACATAACTGGGCCCCATGCACACCTGAGACCTTGTAACCCTGAATCACATGACACCATGGGGGGAATATGGCAAATTGGGCACAATTTGTCCATTTTTAATTAGGGGTGTACTCTTCTTGCCAGGGGTTTATACATTCATGGCTGTGCATTGAGTTATTTTGAGGGCACACCACATTGACACTGTTACACAAGTTGTACACTGTTTTACATTTTATTAAAGTGTCATATCTTCAGTGTTGTCCCAATACACAACATGTTGGAAGCCAAAAGGCACCACATATCACCCCAAAAACACCATGCCAGCAGTGAAGTTTTAAGGTGGAAACATCATGGTGTGGGGCTGTTTTTCAGCATACAGCACTGGCAAACTTCATATAATTGAAGGACGGATGAATGGACAAATATAGCAAGACATTCTTGATTAATATCTTCTGCCATCTACCAGGATGATGAAGATGGAATGAGGGTGGACATCTCAGCAAGACAATGATTCCAAACACAGAGCCAAGGAAACTCTCAAATGGTTTCAGAGAAAGAAAATAAATCTGCTAGGATGGCCCGGCCAATCACCTGAGCGGAGTCCATTAGAAAATCTATGGAAGGAACTAAAGCTCAGAGTTCATAAAAGGAGCCCACAGAACCTCTAGGATTTGAAGAGTGTTTATGTGGAAGAATGGGCCCAAATCCCACCTGAGCAATGCATGAGGTTCTGCATTAAATAAAGTTCAGTAAGCATATTCAATACTTGTAATTTCTCTTTATTACACATAACTTAATTTATAGACATCTATGGTTTGATTTCTTTGCCTGTACGGATCGGATAGGTTGTTACCAACATCTGGTGAATTTTATGTCAATAGCACCTTTAGAAGTATATTTACTTAAAAAATTGGTGATGTGTTCAATACTTATTTCACCCGCTGTATATATACAAGCAGGTTACTTCAATTAGCTCTTACTTCAAGGTTCTTACCGCCTTTTAGCTGTATCCTTCTGTCATAATTCATGACTCTCATACTAATATGATATGTATTTTGGTGCAAAATATTGTACTTTATATATTATATATATTATATTATATACTAGGTTATGCCTATCTATGCATATTATTGGTATATATTATGAACAGTTGTCCCTCAAGTTACAATGGCCTCAAGATACAATATTTTCAACATGCAATAATCTTTCCTGGCCCTTAGTATGTTGAGCATGGTTTCCGCATACAATGTCCCAGACACTAATCCAGCCAATTATCATTGGAAAACCTCTGTATTAGTGAGGTGCATGCAGTGACTGGTGGTCTACTAAGGTCTCTCCACAGTACAGGGGGGTACTACTTGTCCAGTACTGCTCTTTACATGTACCAGGATAAGCAGCTCCTTTGGAGCAGGTGAGGGCACAGCTTTCTTTTTTCTGGTACATTGTGTATAAAGTATATGTCCTGTTTTCAAAGTAGAAAGTGATTTCCAGCTTCCAGCAGCTCTTTCTGTTATATGTAAGGACTGGCTTTGTATTAATTATATGTATAATTTTATTTAATCTCTGTTTTGCATTATGTAAGGTGACATTTTGGGGCCTCAGAACCAATTACCAATTGAGCCTGCAAATGTCACCAAATAACAGCTTCTGGGTGTGGGAAAGATGCAGCCAGCAATACCAAACTCCCTAACTATTGATATCTATGGAGAGGAAAATGCTATCTAAGAGCAGTCTGTACAGTACAGAGAGTAAGCTGAAAATACCGTTCACAAGGTAATACAGTGAAATATAGATAACATGGTCATGTGATTTTAGCAGCCAATGAGAGCCCTACATCTCAGCGATGATGTTTTTGACACTTCTCTGTGCTCAGCACCGATTGGATGTAGCCAAAAGTGCAGAAAGGTGATTGGATGGCCGCAGAAGTGCAGAAAGCTGCTGAAAACAAAACTGAAAATGAAATGGTGTGTTGAACTAGAACTAGAACTTTTCTCGAACAAACAGTAAGGCTATGTTCACACGGCAATGTGCTCACATACCGGCAAAATACGTCCCAGTCATTACGGTAATCCACAGTTCTCATAGAGACCTCTGGATTACGTCTCCTCTCCCCGCTCGCCCAATACGGCGAGCAGAGAGATAAGTGACATGTCCATGACTAGCGGCATATACGTGCCGTGAATAATAAATGTCTATGGGGCCGGCGGGCTTCCGGCCCCGCCCCCTACTCCCGAATACACGGCGTAATTGCGGGGGAAATACGCCCCACAATTACGCCGTGAATAAGCCGTGTGAACCCTGCCTAAAAGGTTCGGTTCAGTTCAAGTTCTAAAAATTCGAGAAGTTCTGCTAGAACTTAACTTTTCTAGAATAGTTTGATCAACACTAGACATCAGTAATGGCATCACAGGGATTCCCTGGACAGAGGGGGCTTGGCAGCATGCACAGAAGCCACAATATGCATCGTTTCTGGTAACTAGTAGATCACCATTATGCTGTAAATGGGGACAGCAGGATGACACAGATAACGTGTTCTCATCAACAAATTTCCTGGGCCCCTTTAGAAAAAAAAAACTAAATATAAATAAATATTATAACATTTTAAAAATAAATACAAATAGAAAGAACATAACAGAGAAAAATTACATTAACATTTTAAAACCCTCCCCCTCAAAAAGTTCACATCTCAAAATGTTGTAAAATAACAGAAGATGTCATACTCCTCCTACTGATCCTCTGCCGCTCAGATTTCTAAATATTCCCGTGTCCCCGATGGTGTCTACTTTATGGTCCCTCTTGACACAGACATTTGACTGCTGCAGCCAGTCCCATTGGAGCAGGACTGACAAGGGATCGGTAGTATTCATTTGGTTCTTTACAAGATTCTGAGCTGTGTTTAAAGCAATGTCAAAGGATGGACAACCCCTTTAGTTTTTTACTGTCTCGCAGAATGTACATTCACCCAAACATAAAATAATTACCCTCACTAGCAATTTTTGCCTGTTCTACTTTATATACATTTTTGCCTACACTAAAAAATGTTTGTGCTTTGTTCAAGATCATCCATGTACAGAGACAATGCGTGAAGATCTTTATCCTCGGTACAACAGTTACAACTTTTGCTATACATTGTACACATATTTAGTATAACCATGCTTGGAAAAAATAGAGGATTCAGAGGGTGAATGCTATTCTTGCAACAAACTACCTTAAAACATGTGAAAACTAAGATTTTTTCCATTCTTTCCATTTTTCTAGGAATAGCCTTGTATATTAATTTGCCCAAATTTTTATTATTAAAAAAAATCATGTGTCCTACCAAATAGTGCTAAAACATTTATGGGTAAACCAAGGAAAAAGAAACTCTTGTATGAAGTATTATAAATGGAAAAAATTAACTCTGAGCATGAAGGTCAAATACATCTTCAGTTTGATTAATCTCTGCAGGCACTCTGCCAGTTGGAAACAGCAGAAATCTTGACATACATTCCGCCAACCCAACCACTTTGGAATGGAAGCATGAGGGCCAGAGAAATTGCATTGTTTTTCCCAAAATGTAAGATTTTTTTTTATAACAGTAAACTCATACAGTCCCTTACTATTTTGATACCAGAATTCACATCATTTGACTTTGGTGCTTTAGACTCAAGTTATTTGATCCTCAAGATCCCAAGAGTCTCGCTCTCTCTCAAAAATGGCAAAAACAAAAGACAAACAACACAATAATATCCCAGCAGGCCATTTAACACCTTAAGGACCCAGCTAGTTTTGGCCTTCCTGAGAAAGCCCCATTTTTTAAATCTGACATGTGTCACTTTATGTGAGAATAACTTTTTGATACTTTTACATATCTATGTGATTCAGAGATTTTTTTTCTTGGATACATTGGGCCACATATATGAAAACTGTCTAGGTCTAAAATTCACTTTGGTGCCCATAGAAACCAATCAGAGCGCCCCTTCAGTATTTCCAGAGCACTATATGAGATGAAAGTAGCACTCTGATTGCTTGCTGTGGGCAACAAAGTGCGTTTTTGAAAAATTTGCCAGTTTCATAGTTCAAAAATTTCTGCGTGCAAGACAGATAGTTATTCCACACAAAATAGTTTATAAATAGCATCTACCGTCTACTGTAGAGTGGAATAGTTTTCTAAATGTCTTTTTTTTCTGACACTAGGGGATTTTAAAATTTAGTAGTAATTTTTCACATTTTCAAGAAAATTTGCAACATTGATATTTTTAAAGACCAGTCCAGTCCTAACGTGGTTTTGAAGGACCTGTATGGTAGATACTCCCATCCATCTAAGAAACAACACCCCTTAAAGTGTTCAAAACAGCATTTTGAAAGTTTATTATTTTCACAGAAATTAAAGCAAAGTGGAGGTTATATTTCAAATTTCACTTTTTTGCAGATTTTCAATTTTTATCCTTTATTCACAGGAACACAGGTGATGCAGTGAATTGCAACATTGATCAACATTGATTCCCTCTATTCTGCCATTTTTAGAGACATCCCATATGTGGCCCTAGTGCACTATTTGGCTTAACCCAAAAACCTCAGAATAGGAGGAGCACCTACCAGACTCTGGGATCTCATTTTTATTACAATTTTCTCTAGGCGCCATTTCAGGTTTGCAGACAACCTAATGTGCTAAAATCTGATAAACCTCCTCCTCCCCTAAAAAGACCCACTATTGGAAACTACACCCCTTAAGGAATATATCCAGGGGTGTAGTGAGTATATCGACCCCACAGGTGTTTTACAGATTTTTTTAGCGTTATGCTGTGAAAATTAAAAATTTTATTTTTTCCCAACAATCTCCAGTTTTAGCTTAAAATGTTTCATTTTACAAGGAATCCTGGAAAAAAAGCATATCATAATTTGTTATGCAATTTCCTCTAAGTTCAGTAATACCCCATATTTGGGTATAAACTGCTGTTTGGGCGCATGGCAGGGCATACAAGGGCGGGAGCGCTATCTAGCTTCTGGAGCGCAGATTTAGGTGGGTGCCATGTCACATTTGCAAAGCCCCTAAAGTACCAGAACAGGTAAAATATTCCAGAAGTCATCCCATTTTAGATTTAACACCCTTCATGGATCTCATCTAGGAAGTATATTGTGCATTTTGGATGCACACGTGTTCCATAGTTTTTGTAGCATTGGGCCATGAAAATTGTGGGAAAAAAACACAGTTCCACCACTGTTTTTTCTTCATTTTTATAGCGTTGGTCGTGCAGTATAAATTACCGGATAACTTTACTATGAGGTCGGTACAATAAAATATAAATTTTATAAAGTTTTTTTTATGTTTTATTACTTTTATACAATAGAAAAAATGCGTTTCTATGTTGTCATAGTCTGATAGCCAGAACTTTTTTATTTTACCATATGTGTTGCTGATTAAGGACTTGTTTTTTGTGAGTTTAAGTTTTTATTGGTATCATTATGGGGTTCATATGACGCTTTGATGGCTTTTTATCAAGGTTTTTGTGAGGCTGTTTGAATAAAATACAACAATCCTGGTAGTGTTTTTTATTTTTATCTTTTATAGCAGTCACCATGCAGTATAAATGACATGCTAGCTTTACTCAGCAGGTTGCTACAATTACAGCAATACCCAATTTGCATTTTTTTATGTTTTACTACTTTTACACAATAAAAACAGTTTTATTTTTCTGTGTACGGAGCTGTGTATAGTTTTGTTCTTTTGGGATCAGTTAACATTTTTATTGGTATAATTTTTGGGGGGGACAAGGCTTTTTGATCACTTTTAAATATGTTTTTTGGACGGCAGGGTGAAGAATATACTGCAATTCTAGAAGGTTTTTTTTCATTTTTAACAGGACTCACTGTGCAGTATATGTGACAAGTTAGATTTACTCTCCAGGTCGATACGATTATGGTGATACCCAATTTAAAGTTTTTTTTTTATTATGAAAAGCAATATTTATCCATTGCTATCTTCTGCCATAACTTTTTTATTTTCCATTTAAAGAGTTGTGTAAGGGCTTTTTTTTTTGCGGTATGAATTGACGTTTCCATTGGTACCACTTTGGCATTTGAGTTTTTTTATCGCCTTTAATTCTATTTTATGTGCTGAGGGATATAATTTTTTGTTTTTGTTTTCTTAAGACATTCACCATGCTGGTTAAATAACATGACAGATTTATAGGGTAGTTCATCACGCTTGCGGTGATACCAAATATGCGTACTTTATTTTTGTTTTTTTTTGTTTGGGTCGACAGGTGTTTGTAATGACAAAAAATGGCGATGTACATGTTTTTTTGTGTGTGTGTTTTACTTTTCTTTCTTTTTTGTACTTTTTTACTTTTTTTCACTCTTCCCCATAGGGGACTTGTATCGGTGATCTTCAGATCACTGGCACAATGGAAATCAGTACATAGCAGCAATGCTATGTACTGATCTCCATGGCAACTGTCAATCACTATGCCCAGCCATACCCACAGGTGATCATATTGCGGCTGCTGCGATGGAGACCGAAGGAGTCCCCCTCACCCTGAAGTAACCTCCGGCTCTGGGCAGATGCTGCAGTATGTTAGCTGTAATGTACAGCTGACATTGTGCAATGATCATGCAAACTCTATTTTAGAGTTCGCATAATCCCTTGGATGTAAACGTAGGTCCATTTGTGTTAACCCCTACACGACTTGGACATAAGCTTACATCAAATGTCGTGAAGGGGTTATCAGCAGTCGTTTAATGACCAACAAAAATAGCTTAACTTCAGCTAAATATAATAGAAAGTTTTATACACCACCATGTAGCTCTGTTAGTCCATATACAGACCCACAAGTTTCTCTCAGTCCTGTTTGCAGGGCTTCTCCTTCCAGCTCCTGTCTGCAACACTGTGGAGGATATAGCTCCCAAACACACTACTCAGGTTTACTCTCCTCACCTGATGTCTGGAGCGGCAGGCTTTAAAGACCCAAAGAGATCCAGTAAGTCTCGGTTAAGAATCTGGGAACAGCCTCCTCCCACACTAAGCCGTTCTGGGAAAACAGCCCATTTTAGCCGCATGGCAGCTATACTGACTAGAAAAATGTCAGTAACCTACCGTTACTGACTAGTGCTGCTCTTATCCCCCATCAATCCCCGAGACTTCGGCGGCACATACATTGCAGTTCCCCTGCTGCAATTCAGCCGCAAGGAAAGGCTGGGAAGTACTGCAGGATCGGCCACCTTGACATCCCTGAAATTTCAACCCTGAGTACCACAATCTGCTTGGCACATATCTATATTTTGTTGTATTTTCACCAGCATATTTATGTTTATCATGGATTATCTATGAATTGGTGCAGGTCTTCTCTGTTTTTGGTGGTGTCTGTTTTGATAATTATTATGATTGATGTTGATGTATTTTAACTTTGTTATCTAATAAAATTATGAAATTTGATGTTGGCCTGTTTGGTAGTTGATATTTGAATTTTACCTGGTTTGAACAGTATATTATTACTGAGTATGGGTATTCAATTCTGGAGATGGGATGCTGAGGCGGGGGCGATTAGGGATGTACAGCTGGGAGTGAGAGAACCTTGCACCTTGCTCTCACTCCCAGTTGTACACTCTTGGTTTTGTTGGTGATTTTGATTAATTTACATCACTATTGCTACATTTCTTTTTTTGGTCATATTTTCACTTATTTGATTTATTTGATTAGTTTAATTATGTTTCTGCTATTTATTTATTCTTTTTTATGTTTGCTATTTTGGAATGTACTTAATATTATTACTCTGGGTGTTTGACCTTAATAGGTACTTATCATTGCTCCCTATTTTTGTGTCCAAACCTTGTGGGTTTTTTTAAAATGTTTTAACCCCTTGTATGTCAGTTTTTGTGCAATAAATATTTATTATTATTTTTAGCTCACGTGCAAGTGGGACAAATTTTTTCCCTATCTTCCTCTTTTATTTCAATATTCTAATTCATTTATGTGTTGCATGTTAGAGCTTGAATGATACCGTCCAATTACGTATAAAATCTACATATCAGGGAGTGACACCACTGTTGCTAAAACAAATAGTGGATCGCTAACTGAGAACACCATCTGTAACCAAGCCGGATAGATCACCTGCTTTATCTTAGAAATGAAGCAATATAAGAATAGAATTGTATTTGGTAAGAATGTTAATTGTTGCAACTGTGACAGCACTCAATGCCATCTATTGAATATATTTCACTGTATTTTACCCATTAAACATTGACAGCCAACACAGATATACAGATATCTTTCTATAGATATATGCACAGTTGTAAAAATTTGGGATAGATAAGGAGTTAAATTATACCGCTGCCCTCTCAGCGTAGTATTTACCAGTAAGGAGCAGTGGTCTATGCTCTGTGCTTTCCAAGAGCAATCTGCGGCCGTCACAAAACACTTATTTTTGATTTGGTTCAAAGATCCCTAACAGTAAACAGCAGTCAGGTGTTACATGAAGCCTTATCACTCAAATAGGACCAAAGCCAATGTATTCCCAAAGTGCACCTTCTAATTGTAAAGTCCTGCTACTCAGACTGTGTAATGGAAATATTAAATCATCTGTTGAATCAGATAAAGAAAAGGAATTTTTTATAAACGCCGATGATGTTCGGTAAAAATTTTGTTTATGAGCAGTTGGGATATGATGTTTATTTTATTATTTACTATATCTGCAAAATAAATTTACTTTTTTATATATGAAGCTTATAAGGGGCTGTCGGGTTTGGAGAACCCATTTATAATACCCTATTAAGCAATTCTGAGTTAATAAGGTGGAGTATTCAGGGCCCTCATTTGCTTGGTCAGGAGGACCACATCTGTGCATTGAGTAGTTCCTCATTTCTTTTGTGATGGTGCTTTAGAAGAATATATTTCCCAAAAGATTACATCCTAGCAGTGACTATCTCTGTGATGAGCATATTATCATGCACTGTCAGGGCTATTATTAAAGAGGTTGTTGGAGATTTTTCAAAAAAGGCCAGTGGTCTGGACAATTCAAAAATAAAGAAAGATTGCAGCAGCCCAAAAGCCACTACTGCTCCCTCATTACCTCTGCTCTGATACTTCCCATCAGCCATCCAATGACCATGTCATGTCTATGGTTTACATGGTGCCAGTCATTGACCTCAGTGGTCTCTACCTACAAGTTTGCCATGAGACCAATGGGGCCTTTGATGGACTGAAGCATCATGTTTACACATGACATTGTTGGTGATCAACTGGTGGCAAACATTGGAGCAGTGGTGACTTGTGGGATGTGTAGAGTTTGCCTTTTATTTTTTAAAAGTCCCAACTGCTGGTCCTTTTTGGCAAATTGTTGGACAATCACTTTAAATTGACATTTTGGCATTTGAAAAAAAAACTTGAAAGTAGGCTGAAGGATCCTAAATATGTATAATCACATTTTTTGTCACATTATTCCTCCCTAAGGTCTATTTATTAGTACAGAATTAGTGGGCTTGGTTTCAGCAGCATTCTATTTGGGTAGAAAACTACAGTTCCCATGATGCATTGCTGACATCTATTCCAGGTTGTGTATCTTATACTGCACCCTCTCCCTGCTGAGCTTAGCTTCCAGTTACAGCCCTTCCAATCCTTTGTTGTTTCATAGACACAACGCTCCCCATCCTGTAACTCCTGGCACTGGAACTGACATGCATGCTGACCAGGAAGGTGAAACTGAACTACAGGGTGTATCGCTTGGCAGCAAGCTATAAACCTCCTATTATAGGCCAGTAATTGGTGAATGATTCTGTGGGAAATTGCTGAAAATATTAAAATACTATGGGGAACATGTACGATCCTGCCGCAGACTCCCCAGTTCTCCCTAAGTTTTTAATAGTAAAAAATCAGACAGTATGTATAAAAGTGTCTCAAAGCACTTTACAAATGTGTTCCATTCGACGTCAAAATTAGTCTCAACCGTGCCACTTTGGTATGGATTTGTATGACAGTTCTGCGCCAAACTTTGGGGCATTTTTGGTGCATTGTATGACATGCGATATGGCCCACATTTTGTGCTGCATCTAAAAGTGCAGATTTTGCCAAGTTTTGGCGTGCAACGGTTCATACATCTATAGAACAGGGCTAGGACTGATTTAAGACAATTTTCCTATTGGCAAAGCTACCAAAATTTCCCAGCTATCCAAAAAGTTTTTTCAACTTCTACATTTCTGTGATCTCTAACATGTAAGTTTTATTTAGAATCTATACTTGCTAAAAACACAGAGGGTAGGTATAGAGTTGGACTGAACTATCTGAACTGACACCATATAGTATGGAGCGGGGTTAGATATCTGCAGTATGTCTCCCTAAATTTCCATCTTGATTTCTCCTACCTACTCTCTGCTGGTTCAAAGACCAAATTTACAGAGCCCCCTGACATGTGTCCCCGCTATACATGGTGTCCTCAGGGGATAATACCAGCCAATTATCTACTGGATAAAAACAGATGGTGATGACAGTTTGTTTGGCTCAAAGCATGCCAGTAAAATGGCGCAGCCCTGTTCATACAGTCCCTGACAGAAGTTCTGTCGCTTATCCATGTTGTGGAAACCAAAGCTTATAACCTGACTTAAAATTCATCCATTGGTTTTAGGAATGACTCATATGAAAGCTGCAACCCTCCCAAATGAGGTTTTGGTAACGAAATATTGATCATTGATTAAGGAACACTGAAAGGTCAGATATTGGCAAGACAAAAGTTTTGTCGCCCACAGAAAGTAATGTGAAAATCAAACAAATAATTCACTTCAAATACAAAGATAACATTGGTGAATGAAGTTGTGGTGCTGTTAGAGCCATATTTAATATTTTGTGTGACTTCCATGAGCTTGAAGGGCTGCATCCATTCGTTTCACCAATGATTCATACAATTTATTGATGAAGACATCAGGAATATCAAAGAATACAGTCTTCCATGCCTCCCAGAGTTCGTCAAGATTCTTTGGTGTTGTCTTCCAAGCTTCCTCTTTTATCCTACCCCAAACATGCTCAATGATGTTCGTGTCTGGTGACTGGGCTGGCCCGTGCTGGAGAACCTTGATCTTCTTTGCCTTCAGGAACTTTGATGTAGAGATGGATGTATGAGATGGAGCACCATCCTGCTGCAAAATTTGACCCCTTTTATGATAGGGAATGTAAGAGGTAGCTAATACTTCTTGATATTTTCGGCTATTGATATTGCCTTCCACCTTGCAAATGTTTCTCACACCCCCATACTAAATGTAACCCCAGACCATGATCTTTCCAACACCAAACTTAACTGTTTTCTGGGTGTATCTTGGATCCATACGGGCTCCAGTAGGTCTCCTGCAGTATTTGTGGCGGCCATGGTGTAATTCAACTGAAGATTCATCTGAGAAATCCACCTTCTGCCATATTTCCAGCGTTCATCCATTTAGCAGGTTGTGAACCTTGGCAAATGCCACACATTTTTTTAATTGCCTTTTGTTAAGTGCTGGATTCTGGGAACTGATTCGACCATGGAGGCCATTTCGAGACAGAATCCTACAAACTGTTCTAGTTGACACAGGGACTTGAGGGATTGGCATGTTGTCAGAGGTCAAGTTGCAGTTCAAGTGAAGGTCTGGGGTGCTGGAGTTATCTTTATACACACCCACTAATTAACCGATCAATTAGTGAGCACAGGTGAGGCTGTAAACTAGGTTTGGGGGCATTATATGACAAGGCGACAAAACTTTTGTCTTGCCAAAATCCGACCTTTCTGTGTTCCTTACATGATCAATATTTCAACAGTGAAGCAAATTTATTTTCGTTAAAAAAAACCTCATTTGGGAGGGTTTCAGCTTTCATATGAGTTATTCCTAAAACCAATGGATGAACTTTAAGTCAGGTTATAAGCTTTGGTTTCCACAACATGGATAAGCGACAGAACTTATGTCAGGGACTGTACATGTTGCCCTATATGTTGAGGCTTTTTACTTTGTATCACACACTTTCCATAGGAGTCAAGTTTCGCATACTGAAATGTCCCTTTAATCCTTCAGCCAACTATTGCCTTTTTTTAGAATATAACTCTCTGGTATACATTACATTTTTCCCTTTTAACTTTAAGAGGAAAAATATTATTACTTCCAGTACCCTGTCATTCACACAAACCCTGTTTCCTGTTAGATATCTTTATTACTTATGTCATTTTTTGAAAGAAACTATATTTTTCCATCACTAACATTTTCTATATATGTGCATTCTATACTTCAGCTGAGATCCAGGCAGAGACGTTATTGCAGCAGTAGCCAAAGGATTTTCATAAAATGTATGATAAGCTTCATGAATTTAGAAAGCAATTCCATTAGTCGATTAAATTAAATAAGGCAGGCATTCAAAGCCTGTTTATTTATGTAATATTCTTAGAAACTCTTCATAGACTCTGAAGAAATGACTTTGGTTTTTGAACTCTATAAGTTGATAACATTTCAAAAGACCTCTAAATCATATGCGAGAGTTATTTTATTTTTCATTAGCTAGTAAAACATTTATTCAAAACAGTATTTCTGTAAAATGTCCACATTACCACAATTATAGCTCAAAATAGTGTCAAATAATAGTCATGTAAAGTCCTCTAATAATAATGCAATACAGTGCAGAATAGTTTCATATAGGTTTTATACAGTTCTATCCGCAGTTTGCGGATTTGCCCGTCCCCCATGCCCCATCACCGAAAACCGGGCGGAAGATTGTGTATGTTCCAAGTTTTTTCAGAACGCCAGCGGTGTAAAAATCCATCCAGTGTAGACCACTGGGTGGATTTTCTATTAAAGTTTATTGGCATGGTTTCTTGTCGGTTTTCATACGGTTTCCAAATCTGAAAACCGTCTGAAAATCTGACCAAGTAACCATGCCGTGCGGACTGAACATAATGGACCAAGTATCTTCATTTTTATTGACTACACCCCTAATTGTGGAGCCCAGGCATTCACACTTGCCTTCAGAAATGACAATGGTTCGAAGACCACATAATTCACATATTAGACCCCATCTCCCATTATCGCATTTAAACACATGCCCGTATCTTTTGAATTAATTATACCCCATGCCATTGGATTATGGAGGCCATGTTACATGATTTATGTTCTTTGACTGTTTGAACCAATACAATTTATTTTATGTTAGTTTATTGTATGTTAGTTAGAGGTGTATTCCCATCTCAGACATATATGATTTATCCACAGGATTAGAGATGAGCGAGCAGTAAAAAATTCTAGTTAGATTAGAACCTCGAACTTTAGTGTGTTCGGTTTGAGGTTCTATTCGAGCTAGAACTCGAACTCAAACCCCATGATAGTCAATGGGAGAAGATGTTCTGGTTAATTTTTATACCTATACAGGTGAGGAGAAGCTGTAATTACTATCCATAACAGTAAACTGGATACGTGGAACAACTTAGTGAAGAAAATCTGGCTCTAAGACAGGAAAAAATTGAGAGGCTAAAATACTTCATTCCTTTCAATGGCTAACTGAAAAGATGAGGACAGTTTGCAAGCATGGGCATAGCTATAGGAGGTGCAGCGGTAGTTGAGTATGATTTAGCAAATCCAAGCACTCTGTATAATATATATCCATGTATGTGAGATTTAGGCGTTATGTGAGCCTGCAAATGTCACCAAATAATAGCTTCTGGGTGTGGGAAAGATGCAGCCAGCAAAACCAAACTCCCTAACTATTGATATCTATGGAGAGGAAAATGCTATCTAACTAACTATGAGCCGTCTGTACAGTACATGGCATTCACAAGGCAATACATGGAGATATATATAACATGGTCATGTGATTTTAGCAGCCAATGAGAGCCCTACACCTCAGCGATGATGTTTTTGACACTTCTCTGTGCTGTGCTCTAATTGGATGGCTGCCAAAAGTGCAGAAAACCTCTGAAAACAAAACTGAAAATGGCGTGTCGAACTAGAACTTTACTCGAACGAACAGTAAAATGTTTGGTTTGGTTCGAGTTCTAAAAATTCGAGAAGTTCTACTAGAACTTAACTTTTCTAGAACAGTTTGATCATCACTTCACAGGAAAAATGTCTGATAGATGCAGTGCCTACCATTGGAATAATGTACTCCAGACCCCCCTTGTCCTTCAGTTGCAGGAAATTGAGAGAAGTCTGGATGTGCATGTCTATCTCCGTTCACTTCTATGGAAGGTCTGAGTGCAACCAAGCACACGTATTCAGCAGGGGGTCCTTTTCAAGACAGCTACAGTGTGAACCTGCATCTATTAGACATTTATGGAACATCCTGGGAATTTAGATGTAGCAAAGCTAATCTCAACTTTCTCATTGCTTTTCAATGTTGTGATCTAAGGTCAAATATCATGGTCAAGTTAAGCTCCAGTACTTCCATATGCCGTACGTTTCCTTTAAATGACATATTAAAGTCTAATAATCTATTAAGAAATAGAACATTAATACTCAAAATTGTGATTGTACTGGTTGACCCTAAAATAATTCCTCAGCTGGGGCCCCATATAGTATTGAGTATACAGTATTATTGGAAAATTAGATCTCTTAATAAAAATTAGTGTCATGTATGTTTAGAAAAAAAGTATACAAAAACATGCAAATCAGTGTTTTAGCAAGAGGTTAGGAATAAATTGATGGGAGTATGACTGCAGGATCAGACTACACAGAGTTTGTATTCTGTAGCCATGGAAACACAGGTTTGTTTAAAGGAGCTCTCACCACATTGATTACAGTAACTTTAAACATTTAGGCAAAGGTAAGTAAATAATATTATCAAATACATTGCTGTTCTGATTTTGCTTCATTTCAGAGTTAGAGCACTTCTTATTTCCTGTTTGTGTACACAAGCTTCCTTAGGTTACCAACCACCTTTGGTAACTAGAACTTTACTCGAAAGAACAGTAAAATGTTCTGTTCAGTTCCAGTTCTAAAAATTCGAGAAGTTCTACTAGAACTTAACTTTTCTAGAACAGTTCGATCAACACTGCACAGGATACATGTCTGATAGATGCAGTGCCTACCATTGGAATAATGTACTCCAGACCCCCCTTGTCCTGCAATTGCAGCAAATCGAGAGATGTCTGCATGTGCATGTCCATCTCCATTCACTTCTATGGAAGGTCTGAGTGCAACCAAGCACATGTATTCAGCAGGGGGTCGGTGGGCCCCCTTTTTCAAGAAAGCTACAGCGGGAACCTACATCTATTAGACATTTATGGCACATTCCTGGAATTCAGATGCAGCAAAGCTAATCTCAACTTTCTCATTGCTTTTCAATGTTGTGATCTAAGGTCAAATATCATGGTCAAGTTAAACTCTGATACTTCCATATGCCATAAGTTTCCAGTAAATTACATATTAAAGTCTAATTATCTAGTAACAGAACGTTAATACTCAAAATAGTGATTGTACTGGTTGACCCTAAAATAATTCCTCAGCTGGGACCCCATATAGTATTGAATATACAGTATTCTTGGAAAATTAGATCATTTAATAAAATAAAAATAAGTGTCATGTACACTCACCGGCCACTTTATTAGGTACACTTGTCCAACTGCTCGTTAACACTTAATTTCTAATCAGCCAATCACATGGCGGCAACTCAGTGCATTTAGGCATGTAGACATGGTCAAGACAATCTCCTGCAGTTCAAACCGAGCAATCAGTATGGGAAGAAAGGTGATTTGAGTGCCTTTGAACGTGGCATGGTTGTTGGTGCCAGAAGGGCTGGTCTGAGTATTTCAGAAACTGCTGATTCCTGGATTTTCACGCACAACCATCTCTAGGTTTACAGAGAATGGTCCGAAAAAGAAAAAACATCCATTGAGCGGCAGTCCTGTGGGCGGAAATGCCTTGTTGATGCCAGAGTCAAAGGAGAATGGGCAGACTGGTTCGAGCTGATAAAAGGCAACAGTGACTCAAATAGCCACCTGTTACAACCAAGGTAGGCAGAAGAGCATCTCTGAATGCACAGTACGGCGAACTTTGAGGCAGATGGGCTACAGCACGAAGACCACACCGGGTGCCACTCCTTTCAGCTAAGAACATGAAACTGAGGCTCCAGTTTGCCCAAGCTTATCGAAATTGGACAGTAGAAGATTGGAAAAACGTTGCCTGGTCTGATGAGTCTCGATTTCTGCTGCGACATTCGGATGGTAGGGTCAGAATTTGGCGTCAACAACATGAAAGCATGGATCCATCCTGCCTTGTATCAACGGTTCAGGCTGGTGGTGGTGGTGTCATGGTGTGGGAATATTTTCTTGGCACTCTTTGGGCCCCTTGGTACCAATTGAGCATCATTGCAACACCTTGTGGAATCTATGCCACGAAGAATTGAGGCAATTCTGAAGGCAAAAGGGGGTCCAACCCGTTACTAGCATGGTGTACTTAATAAAGTGGCCGGTGAGTGTATGTTTAGAAAAAAGTATACAAAAACAAGCAGATCATTTTACTGTAGCGCGGTGAAACCAATATTGTATTATAGTGTACTATGGAGTATTAACAAAAGCTGCGGATTCGAAAGACGCATTTTATTTCAGCTAAAATAAATTATTTAGTCAGATAGATTGATAGAGTGTAATACAGGGAGTTCACGACAAATCATTTTTGCATAATGCATTGCTCAAAGGACATCTTACCCGTCATTATAAAATGAATACTTAGTGTTGACAGATTAATGACCAGTCCCAGATTAAATTGTTCAACCTCTTTGTTGCATTTGCACTGAAGCCAAAATATATATTGTGAATTGAGCCTCCAGACTTTCTGCAGAGACCTATGTTAGTTTATTTTTCTTTTTTTAAATGGTTAACTCATTACAATGAGAAAGGAGGTTAAATCTTACCGCAAAAGCAAGCAATACAAAAGAAGTGAATCATCATCCAAGAAGTCTGCTGTTTGGTTTGCTTTTATTCTATTACTATGTTTTTATGATTGTACATTCTTTTCATCGTGTAACATTCATTTGTGCAAATGTAGAAGAGCTGAACTTGTCATTTGACTGTTTTTTTGCACAGTTAAACCTGCAAAGTTAAAGGGTAGACTTCCAATCAAACTCATGGAAATAAACCATGAAGAACCTTTGTAAATAGCGCTGATCAAAAAGTATCCTACCTTTCAGTAACTGATGGTTATTCAGTATTTTAGCAAGAGGTTAGGAATAAATTGATGGGAGTATGACTGCAGGATCAGACTACACAGAGTTTGTTTGTCTTTTTGTAGCCATGGAAACACATAGGTTTGATTAAAGGAGCTTTCTTACCCCATTGATTACAGTAACTTTAAACATTTAGGCAAAGGTAAGTAAATATTATCGTCAAACACATTGCTGTTCTGATTTTGCTTCATTTTAGAGTTAGTGCAGTTCTTATTTCCTGCTTGTGTACACAAGCTTCCCAACCACCTTTCTCTGCTTTTGCAGCTCTGGCCGGGATGGTGATTTCACTCCAAGCTGTGTCTTATCAACAGCACAGGAGCTTTTGTATCTGTATTACTGACAAAATTTAGAGCTCTGTTGCCTTCTGCCCTGCTGTTAAAACTGTTCAATCACAAATGCCCCTCTAACAGGTTCAGCTAGGAATATCAGAGCTGAAATGTCAGTCACTGCTGTAAAACCACCCACAGCCTATACACTTGGGAGTCTGAAGTTGGCTGTGAAGAGCAGTCTCTGTGGAACAGCATGGTTAGAACACCCCTTTAAATCTGCAGACAAAATAGTATACTATTAGCTAACATGATTTTTGAAGTTGGAAGAATTTCCCTTTGGCAAAGTTACAATTATATACTACATTTACACCAGAAAGAAAGCAATCCAATAATAGAGCAGAACAGTGACTAGAAAATCAAATTTTCTTCCACTTCCAAGCAAATCCATCATTAGAATATATGCCGCCATTAAACCCTTTAATGGTATTGCTCTGCCTATGTAGGAACATCAAATTTTATTATTTTATTCAGCATTTTTTAACAAAAAAAAGGTTTGGCAAATGTTTTGTCTCTGAACATAGAAGTAATAGGGTCGCTTTACAGGCATTCTTTAGGAATGATTAGAACTGTGAGACTCGGAGGATATAACCATTAGTATTACATCCTGAGGGATTGTTGTATATCATTAGAAGGAGCAGTAAGGGCCTGGATAATGGTACTGTATGTATGTCTTGTGTTCTCCTATGTGTTTTGTGTTGTATTTGTGTCTCTTTAGTTAACTGACCTAAATAGGATACTAAAATTAAAAAAAAACTTTCTCCCCCTAATTCCAATCTCATTTATGAGCTCTGACCCTTTAAAGGTATTGACCAAGTCAATATTTTACAAGAAATTGCTGCTGTTTCTGAAAGAAAATCAAAAAATGAATGCTTACCTTCCCACTAACCCTTGCTCCAGTGCTGTCACTGCCGCTGTTCTCACTAGTCCTCTGTTTACTTCTGGCTCTGGGCGGTTGGCTTGTGCAATGACATGCTTTCCTGAGGTTACTATTGGAAGAGATCACTACAAACAGTGTTGTCAATCAATCACAATGGACTGCTTCAGCCAATCAGTGGCTGCACTTGATTGGATGTCAATGGTTTTCTGTGTCGGGGATCCAGCACATCTCTTATTGTCCTGAGGCCCTTGTCCCGCCCCTGTCTAAAGATAGGGTAAGGCTTGCCTGCTTGGAATGCTGGGTTGCCTACAAAGGAAAGCCCTAATGAAACTCCCCCAGATATGGAGCATTTTTTCTGAGCCAACCGCCACGCCCTCCAAGGTACCATGAATAGAGGATTGAAAAAAAAACTTTGAGGTTCTTAGTTCACAGGTTTTGATCAAAATATGTTTAAGCCATCCGCCGACTATCAAAGGGACCTCAGTACGGATGGTCCTACACTGTTCCTACCTCTCGCTTGTGCAATGACATGCTTTCCTGAGATTACTATTGGAAGAGATCATTACAAACAGTGTTGTCAGTCAATCACAATTGACTGCTTCAGCCAATCAGTGGCTGCACTTGATTGGATGTTAATGGATTTCTGTGTTGGGGATCCAGCACATCTCTTATTGTCCTGAGGCCCTTGTCCCGCCACTGTCTAAAGATAGGGTAAGGCTTGCCTGCTTGGAATGCTGGGTTGCCTACAAAGGATATCCCTAATGAAACTTACCCAGATATGGAGCATTTTTTCTGAGCCAACCGCCACGCTCTTCAAGGTACCATGAATAGAGGATTGGCTCTAATCTCAGTAGGAAGGTCCAAGACTGGGAGGTGCAGGAGGCTTGGCAGTGAGAGGCCCAGACATAAATCTGTTCGAGGCCTGCCGATCTAAAAACCATCCATTCCCACAAACCAGTCCTGTATTATGCAGAGATTGGTCGCTGCTAATGGTTTTGTGTGAATGCTGCATGTCCCTTTATAACCTTTTACAAGTAGCTCTGTCCTTTTAGTTTCATGGATTGTGTAATAAATAAGAAAATAAATAACAGTAATCTGTATGAAGTAATGTTAAGTTCCTAGCAGGTAGTAAGGTCAACTTTGACAGATGTGCATTGCACCGATATACTACTTGTTTGGATATATATATCGTTAATTCATTTGCTAAGCTAAACCCTGGCAAGATCTATCTAAAAGGCTCCATAGTGATGAACTTTGGCTCCATTCTTAGTTATCTTACTACTATATGAGCTCTACTGCTGCCAATCATTTACCATTCTAAGGAGTACAACCTGGTGATCTTCTTGCAGCAAACTCCATACCTCCTGTCAAAGGTTAAGGGTAAAAGCAGGGGATCCCTTAGACCCTGCTCCCCTTTTGACTAACTGCTTCAAATCGATTATTGCATAGAGAGTCCACTTTTCGGGTTCTTGTCTGTAACAGCAAGATGATATCTGGCATCTTTATTGTAAGTGAAACAAATCCAGTAAATCCTTACAACTTTGTAGGGTCATGCTGCGAGCAGTGTGTAATTTCACCTGGTACAATCTTCTATAGCACACTTCAAAAAGTTCAAGCAGTATCAATTGTTAATTTTATTCTTAACATAAGAATAATTTTTCCTGGTGCTCTACACTGCAGGCGTCCAGCAAAGAAAGTAGGACAACACTTGTTAAAAATTGAACCCCATCCCTGAGGCACAAGTAACAGCTAAGGCAGCTTTTCAGTTTGAAAAATTAACCAGACAACTACCCATAATCCATAATTTCCTGGACCCTTGAGAGTGCTATGTAAACTGCAGTGTGGTTTTGGGTCAGCCAGAATCACTATAATAGTGTGCCTAATAATACACAAAAATACTTAGGAAGCGCAATTGATAATCCCGTATAATGTTTGATTCTACTACTAAATCATTACTGAATATGAACATAAGCCAACAGTTACCTTTGACAGATAGGAAAGAGGCTTCTGCATGAACATTTATATGAAGATAAAATACAGCGCACATTACTACTTTGACTATTTCTATGTACAGCTAGAGCTTATAGAAGTATGTAAACCTATAAATACAAGGGCCAATCAAATAGAATGGATACCATAAATACAAAGAATACCAAAAGAAATTGTATCCAATACAGTAATATAGAAATGTAAAAACAATACTTTATTAAATCTTATTATAAACAATAAAAAACATATCAATAACAAACAAAATCACACCCAAACTAATCCTACTGAAACATAATGCTGTATATCATATACGTGGTAATAGCATCAAAACATCACATCAATAAGTACAAAAACATCAATTCTATACATCACCAATGATCAGTAGATTAGAATGAACCAAACACCCTGCTGATCTTTGGTGATGTATAAAATTGATGTTTTTGTACTTATTGATGTGATGTTTTGATACAATTACCACCTATATGATGTATAGCTGTAACGGTCCCAGTCGTAGAAGTAGATCCACTGGACCACCGCAAGCGATGGTGTAAGTCACGCCAGGGAGCGGAGTCTAAGTAGGTCCCATTCTTCACCAGAGCCCTCCGCAAAGCGGGATGGACTTGCTGCGGCGGGAGTCTACCAGGTCGCTACGCCTGACGTCACTTGCTTGCGGTGGCAGCCGAGGTATAGCATGGTAAAGAATCGTAAGGCAGGCTCATAGTCGGGGACAAGCAGAAGGTCAGAACAGGCGGCAGAGGTTCGTGGTCGAGGACAGGCATGAAGGTCAGGGCAGGTGGCAGAGGTTCGTGGTCAGGAGACGGAGGCAAACGGTACGGTACATGGAAGATCAGAACAAGACTTCAGGAAACGCTTTCTCTATAGGCAAAGGCACTAAAGATCCGGCAGGGAGTGGGCGGAAACACCCAGGTAATGTAGAAGCAGCACCTGGTAATTATCCAATTACCGAAGCGCTGGCCCTTTGAATTTCACAGAGCCGGCCCGCGCGCGCCCTTATGCACGGGGACGCGTGCGCCGAGCAGCAGGAGCGGCCGGGTGAGTACCGGCGCACAGGGGGACGCGCGCGCCCGTCACCCACCACCCGGGCAGCGGCGGCACTCACCCCAGTAGCGGAGGCACCGACAGAGCTGCAACGGCGCCCACAGCCCGAGTTGCGGGCTGCGGCACCGTTCGCAACAGTACCCCCCCACCCTCCTTAGCCCTTCCCTTCTTCCTGGCCTGGAGGAACTTCTGCACCAACTCACGGTCCAGGATGTTGTCCTCCGGCTCCCATGATCTTTCTTCAGACCCAAACTCCTTCCAGTCAATAAGGAAATGCCGCTTTCCCCTGATGGTCTTCATATCCAGGATTTCTTTTACAGCAAAGATGTTGGTGGACTCCGCTTCGGAGGAGCAATCCTCTGGGAAAAGCGGTTCAGGACCACAGGTTTCAACAAGGAGACATGGAAGGAGTTGGGAATACGCATGGTGGGTGGGAGCCGGAGTTTATAGGCAGGGTTGATGCGACTGAGTATTTCAAATGGTCCTACAAAACGGGGACCCAGTTTGTAAGTGGGGACCTTGAGCCGGATATATCTGGCCGAAAGCCACACTTTGTCGCCAGGAGAAAAAACTGGGGAAGGTCTTCTATTTTTGTCCGCTTGGACCTTCATGCATGCGGACGCATGCTGCAGAGACTGGCGCGTCTGATTCCAAATGGTCAGCATATCTCGGGCCAAAGAATACGCTGCCGGCACCTCAGACGGAGAAGACAATGGTCACGGGGGGCGGGGATGCTAGCCATACACAACGAAAAATGGAGAGGTACCAGTGGATTCCGAATCCAGGGAGTTATATGAAAACTCCGCCCAAGGAAGTAAGCTGGCCCAGTCATCCTGTCGGCCAGAGAAAAAGTGCCGCAAATAGCCCCCCAGGAACTGATTGATTCTCTCCACTTGTCCGTTCGTCTGTGGGTGGTAGGACGAGGAGAAATCCAGGTTCACCTGCAACCGAGAGCAGAGAGCCCGCCAGAACCTCGACACGAATTGGACCCCCTGACAATATGCTGGGTAAGTCCATGTAGACGGAAGATGTGGAGAAAAAACTGGCTGGCCAACTGGGGAGCAGATGGTAGACCTGGCAAAGGGATAAAGTGCGCCATCTTTGAAAAACTGTCCGTGACCACCCAGATGACCGTGTTGCCCGAGGAGGGAGGAAGATCCATGATGAATTCCATCTCTATATGAGACCAAGGGGTCCTGGGGATGCGCAGAGGCTGGAGCAAACCCGCGGGTTTATGGCGAGGAGTCTTGTTACGAGCACAAGTAACGCAGGACTTAACGAATTCCTTGATGTCTCTCACAAGCTCCGGCCACCAGGAAAAACGGGAGATACGGAGGGACGATTTGCGTGCTCCTATGTGACCGGCCACTAGAGAACAGCGCAGGACGGATGTAAGTCTTCCCTGGAGGCACCTTTTGAAGATCCACCGGAGCCGCAGAGATCAAGCGTTCGGGGGAAAATATATGCTGGGGCATGCCCTCCTCCCCCAACACATCGGAGACACGGGAGAGCGCATCGGCCCTGATTTCTTCTCTGCTGGTCGAAAATGTAACTGGAAGTCGAAGCGCGAGAAGAAGAGGGACCATCTGGCTTGACGTGGATTAAGGCGTTGGGCCAATTGGAGGTACTGAAGATTTTTATGGTAGGAGCAAATAGTGATTGGATACCGAGCTCCCTCCAGGAGATAACGCCATTCCTCTAAGGCCAGCTTGATAGCCAGCAACTCCCGATCCCTGATGCTGTAATTCTTCTCCGTTGAGGAGAAGGTCTTGGAGAAGAAGGCACAGGTGACCATCTTGCCCTTAGGTCCCTTCTGCATGAGAATTGCGCCTGCCCCGACTGAGGAGGCATCCACCTCCAGAAATAATGGCTTCTCGGTATCAGGCCTGGTCAGGATGGGCGCGGAGGTGAATGCTGCCTTAAGCTGAATGAATGCCTTTTCGGCCTCTGGCGGCTACTGCCTAGGGTTGGAGCTCTTCTTAGTAAGTGCTATAATAGGCACCACCAGTGTAGAGAAGTGCAGAATAAACTGTCAATAGTAATTAGAGAAGCCCAGGAAGCGCTGTATGGCTCGTAGACCCACCGGCCTAGGCCACTGCAAAACGGCCGACAGCTTGGCAGGATCCATCTGTAACCCTCAGTCCGAGATGACGTAACCAAGGAACGGGAGGCTGGTCTGGTGGAAAAGACATTTCTCTAATTTGGCATAGAGGTGATTGGCACGTAGCCGCTCCAACACCAGGTGGACATGGGAGCGATGAGTCTCCAAATCAACAAAAAATACCAAAATGTCATCTAGGTAGACCACGACACAGGTATAGAGGAGATCCCGGAATATATAATTTACGAATTCTTGGAAGACTGCTGGGGCGTTGCACAGACCGAAGGGCATGACGAGGTACTCAAAGTGACCATCCCGTGTGTTAAAAGCAGTCTTCCACTCATTCCCCCCTCAAATGCGGATGAGGTTGTTGGCCCCTCGCAAGTCAAATGTGGAAAAAAATCTTTGCTCCACGAAGCCGGTCAAATAGTTCTGTGATCAATGGCAAGGGATAGCAGTTCTTCACAGTGATTTTATTCAGTCCCCGATGGCTCCGCAGGGAGCCATATTTCTTCTGCACAAAGAAAAATCCAGCCCCCGCAGGAGAGGAGGATTTGCGTATGAAGCCCTTCTGGAGGTTCTCCCAAATGTAGGTCGACATGGCTTGGGTTTCCGGCACCGACAGCGGATAGACACTGCCCCTCGGAGGACTGTTTCCCGGCAGTGTCAATCGGGCAGTCGTAGGGGCGATGAGGCGGAAGGGTCTTGGCCTGCTTCTCAGAGAAGGCGTCCGCATAATCCCGGTATTTCATGGGCTGCTTGGCAGAGATCTGGAGGACGCATGGGAAGAAGCGGAGCGCACCAGGCGTGGTGTCACCAGACAAAGGTTCCGGCAGTCAAGACCCAGCGCACGACCTCACCTGTCTTCCAATTGAGCGTGGGGGCATGGCGCTGCAGCCACGGAAGGCCCAACAGGATCGCTGAGGAAGATCGAGACAGCACGTAGAAGGAGATCTTCTCCTTGTGCAAGACGCCCACGTGGAGGGTCACCGGCTTGATCCTGTACCGAATGGCGTTTCCAAGGAGCTCCCCTGTTACCAAGGATATCTTCAACGGCTTCTCCAGTCTAACCACTGAAAGCTGATACCGGGACACCAGGGCGGCATGGATGAAATTCCAGGCGGAACCGGAGTCCAGGAAAGCAGGAGCCTGGAATACAAGTCCCGAGTCAGTCCTGATCTCCACCGACATACTAAGGCGCGGAGAGGTTGAGTTTTCACCTAGGGATGCCTCCCCAACATGGCCTAGGTGCGGGCGTTTCCCGGACGTTGGGGGCAAAGCGGACAGCTCCTCCGAAAATGAGCCGTGCTGGCGCAGTACAGGCACAGTTTTTCAGCACGCCGACGGAATAACCCCTGTTCAGAAATGTGTGCCTGATCCACCTGCATGGGCTCTTCCCCAGACGGTAAAGGAAGCAGCAGTGGAGGCCTCTGGAACACCGGAGCCAGGCGTGGCAGACAGCGGGGTCGCGCCAAGTCACGATCTTGGCAAAGCTCTTCTTGTCTCTCAACGAAGCGCACATCTATGCGGGTGGCCAGGTGAATTAATTCGCTTAAGCAGGATGGCAAATCTCTTGCTGCAAGGACGTCCTTAACCCTGCTGGAAAGGCCTTTCTTAAAGGTGGCGCACAGGGCGGCATCATTCCAGGACAGCTTTGATGCCAGGGTGCGAAACTGTACCGCATAATCTCCGACCGAGGATTCGCCCTGGCGCAGGTTCAAAAGTGCCGTCTCCGCAGAAGATGCCCGTGCTGGCTCCTCGAAGACACTGCGGAATTCTGAGAGGAAGGCCTGCAGGTCCGCAGTCACCAGATCGCTGCTGTCCCATAGGGGTGTAGCCCAAGCCAGTGCCTTCCCGGACAACAGGCTGACTACAAACGCCACCTTGGAACATTCAGACAGGAATTGGTCCCCCATTAGCTCGATATTCATGGTGCACTGGGTGAGGAATCCCCTGCAGAGCTTGGGGTCGCCGCCAAATTTGGCGGGCAGCGACAAACGGCGCTTGGGTCCCAACAGAGACAGTGGCGTCGCCGGAGTGGGAGCGGCCACGGGAGGAGGTGAAGGCTGCTGCTGGGCGGTGATGAGCTGCTGCATCATGGTGGTCAGTTTATCCAGCTGTTGCACCTGCTGGGCCAGTTGCTGAGACTGTTGGCCAACCACGCGAGAAAAGTCCACAATACTGGGCAATGGTACCTTCGTTGGATCCATGGCCGGATCTTACTGTTACGGTCCCGGTCGTAGAAGTAGATCCACTGGACCTCCGCAAGAGAGGTGTAAGCCACGCCAGGGAGCGGAGTCTAAGTAGGTTCCGGTTTTCACCAGAGCCCGCCGAAAAGCGGGATGGACTTGCTGCAGCGGGAGTCTACCAGGTCGCTACCCCTGACGTGACTTGCTTGCAGTGGCAGCCAAGTTATAACGTGGTACAGAATTGTAAGGCAGGCTCGTAGTCGGGGACAAGCAGAAGGTCAGGACAGGCGGCAGAGGTTCGTGGTCGAGGACAGGCAGGAAGGTCAGGGCAGGCGGCAGAGGTTCGTGGTCAGGAGACGGAGGCAAACAGTACGATACACAGAAGATCAGGACAAGACTTCAGGAAACGCTTTCTCTATAGGCAAAGGCGCTAAAGATCCAGCAGGGAGTGGGCGGAAGCGCCCAGGTAATATAGAGGCAGTGCCCGATAATTGGCCCTTCAAATTTCACAGAGCCGGCGCGCCAAGCAGCAGGAGATCGCTGTGTGTACCGGCCCGCAGGGCGACGAGTGCATCCGTTGCCTGACACCCCGGCAGCGGTGGCACTCGCCCCAGTAGCGGAGGCATCGACAGGGCTGCGGCATCGTTCGCAACAATACCATTATGTTTCAGTAGAATTAGTTGGGTATTTTTTATTTGGGTGTGATTTTGTCTGTTACTGATATATTTTTTAATAAGATTTAATAAAGTATTGTTTTTACATTTCTATATTACTGTATTGGATACAATTTCTTTTGGTATTCTTTTTATTTTTATTTTTTTCTTATAGAAGTACGTACATATTTCAGTGTATGAGTATTGATATGATTATTGTCATTAATTCCAAGGAGCTGTACATATGTAAAATGCACTTAAAGGGGTTGTATCATTTCATTAAATGGTCTTCAGAATAAGGGGACAGTGAAAACAAACAACTTTGCAATTGGATGTCATTAGCAAAGCTGTCTTGTTTTCACAGGATCCCTTATCTTCTGTTTCTTTAAACACTGTTCTCCAGTGCTGGTCGGATTCCACCTCCTTTCATGTCATTGGCTGCCGGCTCTACTAATTTACATTCTGTCTGGCCCCCGGTCGTATTCATGGGAGCGAGCATTCCTGCCTCTCTCACTCAGAATAAGGGGCCGGCAGCATTTCATTCTGCACAGCCAGAAGAAACACACTAACACTGCAGCTGTTTCTACAATCAGAAAACAGCAGAATTGTGCCGCGGTGCCTAAGTGTAAACATAGACAGAGCATTATGCTGCCTCTCTCACTCAGAATACGGGGCCGGGAGCATTTCACTCTGCACATCCAGAAGAAACACACTAACACTGCAGCTGCTTCTACAATCAGAAAACAACAGAATTGTGCCTGGGTACCTAAATGCTCCTGCGTGTAAACATAGCAGGGAGATCTGTGCTGCTCTAGATGAGTTCATAGAAGACTGGATTCAACTGTAACAAACCTCCAGCTGTGAGAGGAGAAAGATCAGTGCTCTGAGTTCATAGAAGACTGTCTAGACTGAATGCAGGCATGTGGTATGTAAACAGCTCTTACAAAAAAGACTGCATAGGGAGAGGACACAGTGACATGTGGACTCAGACAGAGAGGGGAGGGGGAAGAGCACACTGACTCGGGAGCGAGCATGAGGTACTGTTCTCACAATGTCCTTGGGAGAGATTCCTATGGCGCTTATCCCAATTTTAACATAGAAACATAGTTAATACTGCTTCCAAAATTACTGTTAAATGTTGGTTTTTTGAAGTTTAAAACAACGCGTTTCACAGTTCTCACAAATAAAATAAAAATATATTTAATTGGAGTACTACATCTGTTCACTATATATATATGTTTCATAAATATATATACTTATTATATAATTAGTGTATAAAAAAAGTGTCGTACCAAATTTTTTTTGCACATATTTATAAAGAAATATATATATATATATATAATATATATAAATATATATATATATATATATTATATATATATATATATATGTATATATATATATTGATTTTATGAAAATTGTTTTAAAATTAGTTTTATAGGTAAATTATTGTTAATTATTAAACCACATCTAGAAGCAATCCTTGGTGTGATTCCCTAGAGCAATAGTAACATCAGGGGTTAATAAATTAACCTAGCTTTCAAAATGCCATGATATATAAGATGGCCGCTGTGAAGATTTTAGTATACATTGCCTGAAGAAGCAGTTGTGAGATCTGTGAAACGCGTCGTTTTAAACTTCAATAAATCAACATTTAACAGTAAGTTTGGAAGCAGTATTAACCATGTTTATATGTTAAAATTGGGATAAGCGCCATAGGAACCTCTCCCAAGGATATTGTGAGAACAGTACCTTCTTTTAAAACAAACTTGTTTCCGTGGTCGTTCATGACTGTGTGTCCAGAGGATCCGTGTTGCTGCTTTCCCGGACTGTGAAGGTTTAGCGAGATCTCCTTCTCCTGAGACGCTTAATGAGCTGTACCATTTCTTGTACAGCTCAAAAAGGTGAGCAAGTTTACTTATGTAAACCTGTTATTATATAACAACGGTAACGCAAATTGCGCTGGTTTTATCCTCTCTCTCTGAGGTGTGCATTCATCTCAAAATCATTTGAAACCCCCTTCATTTAGGAAACACCCAACTGGGAGGGGAAGAGACGCCCCTGGATTTCAGGAAATGAGAGAATCAAACTTCAAGAAAACAGCCGAACTGATGAAGCGATACATCCCCTTTAAGTACAAAATATAAACAAGAAGTACAACAAACATAAACTGAATGAGAAACCGATTGGCACAGAGGAAAAGAGGATCCTGCTCATGAGAGATCTCAAATGATTGGACTTTCTATCAGCTTCAAAACTTCCAAAAACACACTAAAAAGCAATATCTTCAGATAAGCCTACAACCTACAGTAACCCTGCTACCACAGTATGACTATACGAGCAGCTTCTCCCCTCATCTGCTGTCTTCTTCCCTCTTCCCTTATAGACAATCAGACTCCCTCAACTTTAAAACTTTTAAAAGTCACCTGAAAACAGATATCTTTAGATGAAGGTAAAAGCTGCTCATACAGTTGGGTAGTGATAGCAGAGTTCATGCAGGTTGTGGACTTATATGAAGATACTGGTTCTCAGGTGGTTCTTGAATGTTTAGAAGATGATAGGGAGACTAATTAGTTGGAATATGGGGTCCTAGAATATGTGAGATGCATGGATAGCACTTTGCTAATCGTAACCAAGGACGGACATGCTTAGATTTTTGGTCCCCTCATTTTAAACTATGATCTTCGTAGTGAGACAACCCCTTTAATCTGGTACAGAATCCCCATCTCACCCTTTCAATTACTGGTTCCAGGCAGATTTTTTTATAATGAAGAAGAGCTTCTAAACATTGGGAAAAAGAAAGCTTTTAGCTTTTTTGGAGATGGTTGTGTGAGAAGCAAACAATAGGAGAGCCAGGAAGGAGGTCTTGTAAGAATTGAAGATACTCTGTAGATACTGAATAAATAGCTCAGAGATGCGTACCAGGTTATGGAGAACCTTTGATGTCATTGTTAGAGATGGGCGAATTGATTCTAACGAAGTGGAATTCGTTTAGAATTTCAGGAAAACTTCGGTTCGGAACGAAGTCGAACTTTGGGGTACTTCAGGTGAACGAAGTGTGCTTTTGATTGATAAAATGGCTGCGAGCACATGGCGCTACATGGGGCAAAGAACTCTGGGAGGAAGAAGGGCATAGCCTGCATGACATGTGCAGAGATGAAGCCAATCAGAGACCGGTGGGATTCTGTGACGTCACCGCACTATATAAGTCCGGGCGCGACGCCAGGAGCTCACCACTCCTCTCACTGTGCTCATCAGGGAAGGTGCCCGCCGCGGACTGATAGTCTTACTAAAAGATGGCGGAATCGATTCTAACGAAGTGGAATTCGTTTAGAATTTCCCGGAAAACTTCGGGTTTGGAACGAAGTCGAACTTTGGGTACTTCGGGTGAACAAGTGTGCTTTTGATTGATAAAAAAAGGCTGCGAGACATGGCGCTACATGGGGGCAAAGAAACTCTGGGAGGAAGAAGGGCATAGCCTGGGATGACATGTGCAGAAGATGAAGCCAATCAGAGGACCGGTGGATTTTTGTGACGTCACCGCAAATATTAATAAGTCCGGGCGCGAAAGCCAGAGCCACACTCCTCTCACTGTGCTCATCAGGGAAGGTGCTGCCGCAACTGATAGCTCTTACTAGAGATGGGCGAATCGATTCTAACGAAGTGGAATTCGTTTAGAATTTCAGGAAAACTTCGGTTCGGAACGAAGTCGAACTTTCGGGTACTTCGGGTTGAAACGAAGTGTGCTTTTGATTGATAAAATGGCTGGCGACACATGGCGCTCATGGGGCAAAGCACTCTGGGAGGAAGAAAGGGCATTAGCCTGCATGGGCATGTGCAGAGGGGAAGCCAATCAGAGACCGGTGGGATTCTGTGACATCAACCGCACTATATAAGTCCGGGCCGGACGCCGGGAGCTCACACTCCTATCACTGTGCTCTGCTTTTACTGAAGAATTTGATTTTTATATAGCGATTTCTGTTGGGGTGTCTTTAGCTGTCTCAGAGACTGTTCTCTTAATGTTCTATTTTCTAATTTTTTGGGGTATTGGATCTGAAATCCAGTGTGCGTCCACTGCAGCGTATACATTCATATCCCAAATGGGATTAAGCCGTTCCCCGTTGTATTTTTTAAAGAAACAGCGTTTTTACCCAATACCAAATCTCTACCACTTCACTTTTGCTGCTCAATTCTACTTTGTGCAATTCTACTACATCCAGGGTTCTCAATTAAGCGTTGTTTTGCTGGTGTGCCTGACCCCACAGAAACCGTCTTTCTTCAACGCCAAAATTACATACATTTTCCTGTAGCCTAATTCACCAAGCACACCAGTTAAATTACAACTGTATCTCTTGCCTTGTGTCTGGCGTAGAAACAACACCAATTGCTAACACGCTACAAAGCACTAGTTTGTGGGGCTCAATTCATTGGCCAATTCTTACAGCCCTCCCAGGGTTAATTAAGCGTTAGTCTTTTTGCTGGTGTCGCTGACAGACAATAAACCGTCTTTTTCAACGCCAAAATATATACATTTTTCCTGTAGCCCTAATTCACAAGCAAAGGCTAATTACAACTGTACTCTCTTTTGTGTGGACGTAGAAACACGGCAAAGAGAGCTACACGCTACAAGCTCACTCCAGATTAGTGCGGCTCAATTCCTCTTTTGCGCGGCACACATTTACATCCAGGGGTTATTAAGCGTTGTTTTGCTGGCGTGCCTGACCAAAAATAAACTCTTTTTCACGCCAAAATATATAATTTTTCCTGTGCTAATTCAAAGCAAAGGTTAATTACAACTGTTTTCTCTGTTGTGTAGCGAGAAAACACGCATTGTAACACTTCCTACAAAGCTACTAGTTTGTGCAGCTCAATTCTTTGGCGCAATTTTACATCCAAGGGTTAATTAAGCGTTGTTTGGCTGGTGTGCTGACCCAAAAACGTCTTTTTCCAACGCCAAAATATATAAATTTTTTTCCTGTATCCTAATTCTCAAGCAAAGGTTTAATTACAACTGTATCTCTTGTTGTGTGGCGTAGAAAACAACGCAATTGTAACACGCTACAAAGCTACTATTTTGTGCGGTCAATTCTTTTGCGGTAAATTTACATCCAATGGTTAATTAAGCGTCTGTTGTTTTGCTGGTGTGCTGAACAAAAATAAAAAAGGGCTGTTTTCACGCCAAAATATATACATTTTCCTGCAGCCTAACTCATGGTCCGAAGGGTTAATTAAGCCTGTTTAGTGCTTTACATTTAGTAAAACCACACATGGTTTTTAAACGCACATACAAGTAAATTTTTCCTGGCAATTTGTGGAGCGCCAATTTATATCCAAGGGTTACCCAAGCTTGTTTACTGGGTTCATTGGATTCAAAAACAGGGTGTATATTTATCATATACAATATTCATCATCAAACAGTAGGTCTGTACATTTTAGAACAAACCAGTAATGTTCAAGACAGAGATGGTGGCATGCTCAGCACCTGCTAAGTGGCAGTGCAACAAACATTCCTGGAACAGGCCCAGGTCGCAGCACTGCAAGGGGACGTCGCAAGCAGGGGTCACTCGGTGAGGCCACAACTGCCGCTGTCATCTAGCGGCCGTGTGTTTGTTTCACAAGCATACCCAAGGGTTCTTGATTGGTTGACTAGGTCATCCTCTTCCTCCCAGATGACATCTGACAACCCAGCCAAGATCGGTGGAACCTCAGACACAACCACTTAGTTGGCATGGCCCAGGAGCGGGTCAGCGGCCCTCACCTGTCCTCAGCCGCCTCATTCCACCATCCGGTTCCCCTCAGCCAGAGATCTCACTATTGGTCTGCGGCTCAGCGCACTATAATAGCGAGGATGAACAATTTGAGAACGGTCAGTCAGCCAGCTACTTGGCAGACCGAAGAAATTGTGCCACATTATCGCCTGCTATTGCAGTACGGCGGCAAGTATAGATGTGGAGAGTGGCATGGAGTCATGTTGTGAGAGGGGGTCAGCCTCGCATACTAGACAGCGTAGATGAGGACAGCAGTGACGATGAAACACAAATAGATGATGATGTAGCCGACCGCTAACTGGCGGCGCAGCCGGGGGACGGCGCAAGGGCTTCATCATCGTCAGGAGAAGAGGGTGTCAGCTGCGCGTTCAGGCAGCAGCGCAGCCAGCAACAGTGGCGGCGTGTTGCCGTGAGTCAGCATGGTGAAGGGATAGCAGCAGTGTGAGTCGGGAGCCAAGCGGCCACGGGGTAAAAAACCCGCTTCGAAGGTCCAAGGAAAGTACAAGCACAGGGCTCAGCGATGCAGCCCGGCGGCAAGTAGTCACTCAGTGTGGAGCGTTGGCGGTAAAATCCGATACTCGCTGGTGTGGCAGCTTCATGCTAAGACATCCTGGGAAAGAAGGGACCGAATATGGGTGATATGTAGAATCTGTGGTGCAGAACGTGAATCGTGCCAGGGAGCTAACGTTGGCACCACGGCCCTGCGGTCAACACATGCAGCGTCACCACCGGTGGCCTGGAGAAAGGTGGCTCAGATGTGGTGTGTCCATCCTGCCGCCGCAGCAGCAGCAGCGCCCAGTGGCACGCATGCCATTGCAGCCAGTCAAGGCTCCTCCACCTCTTGTCAAAGGGAGCTGTTTCACCTTTGACATCATCTCCCCGGTCCCCACACGATGCTCCTCGCTCCTCGCTACTCATGGGCCAGCAGTCGTTCAGACGAGGCATTGCAAACGAGACAACAGTATGCGTCCAACCATCCTAAGGTGCAGCAGCTGACCGTGAGCTTCCTGTCCAGTTGTTGGTACTGCAGCCCTGTCCCTTTCCAAATGGTGACTCTGCACCGTTCAGAGAACTAATGGCTTGTGCCAGAGCCGAATGGGGAGAGTTCCAAGCCGTAATTTCTTTTCCAAAAAGGCAGTACAGCAATTCATAAATACAGTAGAACATAAGTTGGGGGTTCAGTCCTTGAGCTTATCGGTTTGTTCCAAGGTGCACGGCAAGCGCGAATCTGGAGCTGTAACTACGGTCAGGGCCAGTACATGTCCTTTATGGCCCACTGGGTAAATGTGCTTCCAGCCCAGGCACACCACAACTGGACAGGAGAGCCCGCTTTCTCCTCCACTTGTTCAAACTGCTGCACTGCGCCAATGTCCCCCGCCTCCTCCTCCTCCACCATCCACCACCATCTCAGCCTCGCACAAGTACTGCTCCATCATACACACATGTGTCGGCCACAGCGGTGTCCACGCAGTTCTACACCTGGCCTTGCTTCGGCGAACGAGTCACACAGGGGAGGAACTTGCTCCGCGGCAAGCACAAGAAATCGATGTGTAGCTTCATCCGCGCCAACTGCAAATCTCGGAATCATGGTGACGGACAATGGAGTAACATGGTTTTCGCGGTGCACCGAGGAGGAGATGGTCCATGCGCCCTGCATGGCGGCACGTGTTCAATCTGGTTGTGGAAAGGTTCCTGAAGTCTTCACCGATCTCAAACAATTCAGAAATGGCCAGAAACTGTGCTGCACTTTATCCATTCGTACAAAGCCAGGACACCCTCCTAGATGTTCCAGCGGCAGATCGGCCTCCCCCAACACACTCTGATATGCGATGTTTCCACTCCGCTGGACTTCCAGCCTGCACATTGTTGGACGACTTGTATGAACCCAGAGAAAGGCCCATTAACGATTTTTTGATGATCCAGCAGACAGAAGTAATCGCCCTGTGTAACTTTGATGTCAGCCAGTGGCAGCTCATGCGTGACACCTGCCGTTGTTGAGGCCATTCGAGGAGGCGACGTTATTTGTCAGTCGCCAGGACTACGGGATAGAATAACGTCATTCCACTGCTTCATGTCCTGGAACAGATGCGGAAAAATCTGTCTCTGGGCAGGAGGGCACTGAGACTGGCGACTACATCTCTTGGCACATGAGTCCGTGGGGATGAAATGCGAGGAGCGCGAGGAGAGGACATTGAGCAAAGCATGTCTTGTCTGAAATTATGGATTTTCTACCCAGGTGACAAAGAAGAGGAGGAGCATGGAGCACTGGAGGAGGTGGATGGAGATGAGGAAGATGAGGCAGATGAACCCCCGCACGCACCGTAGTGTCGCAGTGAGACTACCAGTGGAAATGGAGGCCGGGAGCCCTCCAGTCCAACTTGTGCAGATGGCTCCGCATCATCGCTTATTTTCTGGCTAGTGACAGCTCTAATAGTCAGCATCCGGCAGAGGATGATTTTCTTGGCTCTCCAACCCTATGTACACCTACAGCTACCAGTCCAAAATGGGAGCCTTTCTTCCCAGCTATTGAAGGAAGACCAACTCAAATACGATAGGAAATCCTCCGTAACTATCGCGTGTCATGGCCGCGCCAATGTTTTGCATCGTCCCTCCTCTGACAGGTCTGACCGGGAGGGGTTCCTTCACCACTCACTTACTACTGTCCGCAGCTGCTGGGGGAAGGTGGGGGGGATAGAGCAGTACCAGCTCATCAGTAGTAACCTAAAAGTCTGGAGTACACTGAATGAGCAGCTTTCCTTCCACCCGCCTAGTGAGGCAGGGCAGTCGCCAGCCAGCAGCAGCAGGACCTGGAGCAGACCCCCTGAACCCCAGGTGTGGTGAGGCCACTACTTGGACAGCACCCTGGCCACCTCAATTGGTCTAAAGATCCGCTGGAATACTGGGCAGCCAAACTGGATGTGTGCGCCAACTGCCGAGTTTTGCAGTGGAGAAGCCGCTGTCCTGCCCGCCCAATATGGGCATCAGAGCGGTGTTCAGTGCGGCGGGGCCATCGATTACCCCCAAGTAGAACCCCGCTTGTCCACGGAAATGTGGAACGGACTGTACCTATTGTCAAGAGAATCGGCGTGGATCGGCCATGCATTTCCACACACCAATCGCCTTGGCGTCAGTCTGTGGTTAATACCTGCCTCAGCCACTATTCCTGATGCCGCCAACCCCACACCCACCCAACGCGGCCTGAGCACACATCTGCTGCCAGTTTTTCTCCATCTGCCTACCACCATCTTTACCAGGGACTGGTGATTGCCACCCCCCTCAACACTCTGCATTGTGCCACTCTATGACTCATGCTCTCAGCTGTTTCCGTGACATCCACACTGTGTCATTGTCGCCACTGTATGACCTCATGCTGCTGCTGTGGCTGCTGCCATGTCCTCCACACTGTGTCCTTGTGCCACCTGTCCTTGAGACCTCATCGCTCTTGCTGCTTGTGAGCTGCTGCCATGCACTCCACACAGTGTCATTGTGGCCACTGCCGTGTGGACCTCAAGGCTGCTGCCGCCTTGACCTCCTCTCTCAGTCATTGTGCCACTCGTGGCTTCCTCCTGTTTTGCCACCTCCAGAATGTCATGTGCCACTCTCTGACCTCATGCTGCTGCTGTGCACTCCTGCCGTGCCCTCCACACTGGTGTCTCTTGCGTGCACTCGCCACTGACCTCATGCTGCTTGCCGCCGGTGACTCCCTCTCAGTCATGTGCCATTCCCTGTGGCTTCCTCCTGTTTTCTGCGCCACCTCCAGAGATATCATCACGCCACTTCCCTGAATCTCTCTGCTGCTTGTCGTGACCTCCACACTGTCGTGGATTGTGCCCACTCTGTGGCCTACAATACTGTTCTTTGTCCGCCTCCAGAAATGTCATTGCGTGCCACTGCCTCGATCTCATCGCTGCAGCTGTCGTGACCTCCCACACTGTATCATATGTGCGCGTGCCACCTCTGTGCGCCTCCTACTGTTTTCTCGCACGCCCCAGAATGTCATTGTGCCACTGCCTACCTCATACTGCTGCCGCCGTGACCTTTTCCGCTCTCAGTCATTGTGCCACTCTGTGCTTCCTCGTGTTTTTGCACCTCCAGAATGTCATTGTGCCACTGTCTGACCTCATCTGCTGCTGTGCTGCTGCCATGGCCTCCACACTTGTCATGTGCCACTGCTGCCTCATTGCTGCAGCCGCCGTGACCTCCGCTCTCAATTCATTGTGCCACTCTGTGGCATCCACCGTTTTGCCACCTCCAGAATGTCCATTGTTGCCACTGTCTGACCTCATGCTCTGCTGTGGCTGCTGCCATGTCCTCCACACTGTGTCATTTGTGTGCACACTGCCTGAACCTCATGCTGCTGCCCGCCGTGACCTCCGCTCTCAGTCATTGTGCCACACTGTTGAGCTTCCTTCCTGTTTTGCCACCTCCAGAATGGTCATTGTGCCACTCCCTGACCTTCATGCACTGCTGTGACACTCCTGCCGTGCCCTCCACACTGTGTCATTGTGCCACTGCCTGACCTCATGCTGCTGTCGCCGTGACCCTCCGCTCTCACATCCACTTGTGCGCCATTCTGCTGGCTTCCTCCTGTTTTGCCACCTCCAGAATACATTGTGCCACCTGCCTGATTCTCATGCTGCTGCTTGTCGTGACCTCCACACTGGAGTTTGATTGTGCCACTCTGCGATGCTAATAACTGTTTTTGCCGCCTCCAGAATGTCATTTGCCACTGCCTGACCTCATACTGACTGCCAGTCCGTGACCTCCACACTGTGTGATTGGTCTCTGCACTCTGTAGGCCTATACTCTTTTGCCGCCCTTCACCCCCCCAGAAATGTCATTTTGCCACTGCCCTGATCTCATTCTGCATGCCGCCGTGACCCTCCCACACTGTGTGATTGGCCACTCTGTGGCCGTAATTACTGTTTTGCCGCCTCAGAATGAGTCATTGTGCCACTGCCTGACCTCATACTGCTGCCGCCGTGACCTCCACACTGTGTGATTGTGCCACTCTGTGGCCTAATACTGTTTGCCGCCTCCAGAATGTCATTGAGTGCCACTGCCTGATACTCATGCTGCTGCTGTCGTGACTCCACACTGTATCATTTGCCACTCTTGTTTGGCCTAAAACTGTTTTGCCACCTCCAAAATATCATTTGCCACTGCCTGACCCTCATACTGCTGTCGCCGATGACCTCCGCTCTCAGCATTTGTGCCACTCTGTGGCCTATTACTCGCTTTGCCACCTCCCTGAATGTCATTGTGCCACGTCCCTGACCTCATTGCTGCTGTGGCTGCCGCCGTCACCTCCCACTCTGTCACTAATGTTGCCACCTGAGACTCTCAGCATGTTTTTTTCCAGCTTTCCGCTGGCATGACTTATCAGCTACATCCGCTTGAGTTATTTTTTGGTCATTTTGCCCCTCTTAAGTGCCCAGGGAATTTTATAGTGAAGCGATTCTAAGAGCCGGCCCGGCAGTCATCTCCGTGTCACTACTAAAACACACACATTGTATGAAAACCAAACCAAGCCTCCCTCTGCATATGTTAAAGCATGGCACAACGTTCTACAGCACCCTGCAGGCTCTGTGCAAGCCGGAAATAGCTGCTTTTTCTTTAACGCAAGTTGTTGCCGAGGTAATTCCGGACCGAATTTATTTTGTTGTCGGAAAATTTCGGTTAAACGTCGACCGAATCACACACTTTTTCTGAGAAACATCTCGCCCATCTCTAGTCATTGTTATTATTTTGAAATTAATTGACTGGGCAATGGGTAGTCAGTGAGGAGACTGGCATGGGAGTGGCACCGGAGGATCAGGCAGGTAGATTAATAATGTTCGATCTTTTAAACTTCATCTGTGAATCAGTAACTTTACAAACTAACCTTAAAAAGCTCTCAGTTTTCCAGCCATATGGTGTGATATAAACTGTTAAGTCCTGGCTCCTTTCCCAATGCATTTTATTTTTAGAGAAAAATAAGAAAACTTTGTGAAATGACAGAGTATCACAATGTCCCCGACACTAACAACATATGCATATGAATGAACATTATGATACACTTTCTATGTCACTCGCCTTTACCACTAAGCCAAGGAGGATAATTTGACAAAGCTGCAATAGCTCTGTTCCCTGCTGTGCTCTGGCAATGATTTCTTTCAAGTAGTAATTCAAACACAACCTTTCTGGGAATATCTGACACAGGAAAGAGAAAGTAGCCAAGTCTGTGTCCCAAGGTGCCGCAGCGGAGATGAAAACTGTGAAATCCTCTTGTAATTATTTCGACAAGAGTAGAAGCCTCTTAACAAACTACTAGTGACCCCAGCAAAACCAAATTCTCCTGGGCCAGTTGAGCCGAGCCAGCGTGAAGCTACACACCCAAACCAAGTCTCCATACATCGTCGTCTCGTAATACTATTGCACATAAAGGTCAAGTCTTTTTGTGTAATGACAGGGACTGTGATGCTCGGGTTAGGTTTCTCCACACCTGGAACTGAAATAAAATGACAGCCATTGTCTAAGGGATTGTATGTGGAGAAGATAGAGACGATATATGAAGAACACTAAAAGACAGCTATATAAAAACATATCGGGAGGCCACTAACACCAAGATCGGACTGAATTGTCCTAGGGAAAAGGAAGTTCAGTTTTAGAAAAATTATTATATAGTTTCATGTTTACCTGGGTTACATACAAAAAATAACTTCGTTTATTGATTCTTTTTTGCTTGACAAGTATTGTAAATTGTATACTTGCAAGACGCAATAGTATACTTCTGCGAAATACAGTCATCTGTCGTCTCACTAGCCTCACACACAATGTACGTGGAAACCTGTTTTTACTATAGAAGTGCATGCCTGTTTCCTTTGCATTAATTAATGACTCTATTAGTAAATGGGGATATATTGAAAAAAGAAAGCTAAAAGCTCTTCTTTTCCCACATGTTCTTCAAAGCTCTTCGTTCATTAAAAAAATCTCCTGGAACCATCTAATTGGAATCGGTGCGTGCGATGGGACTGCCTGTAATCATGAACTCTAAAGGTTTGTCCTCACTACCAGCGATCATAGTCTCTTAAAATGTGGGATCAAAAATCTAAGCAAGTAGTCCTGTGGTCTTACCATTAGTAAAGTGGTTGGGTTTCTAAGAGCAACGATGCCGCCTTTATTTGTGCTAGCAATGGTGTTTGAGCCCAGGTCGGATTACGCCCAGCTAAAGCATTACTGGCTGTCGGCTGCGTGTTCTGTCCTGCCCATGTTGCGGACGAGAACACACAGACAAAGGAGATGCAGTGAACAGGCCACCGACGGGAACGAGAGAGAAAGACAGGGAGAGACAAAGACAGAGAGTGAGACTTACATCAGCAGTCCCATGTAAATCTCGTGTGCAGTCCCACAGAAAACACAGCAGTCCCTTGTAAGAGATACAGTCTTATATCAGCAGTCCCATGTACATCTGGTGTATAGTCCCACGTAAAACATAAAACACAGCAGTCCCATGTAAGAGGTGCAGTCTTACATCGGCAGACCCACGGAAAACACAGCAGTCCCATGTAAGAGGTACAGTCTTACATCAGCAGTCCCATGTAATTCTCGTGTGCAGTCCCACATAAAACGGAAAACACAGCAGTCCCTTGTAAGAGGTACAGTCTTACTTTGGCAGTTCCACGTAAATCTAATGTGCAGTACCACTTAAAAACGTTTGTGAGACAGATGCGAGGTCCCATGTAAACCACTTGTGAGACAGATGTGCAGTCACATGTAAACACAAACAGATAAAGTGAATAGTTTTGTTCTGCAGGTGTAATAATCTGCAGGATATATCACTTTGTGAATGACAGAGGCAGAGAAAAAAAATCACCCATCTTTCCCAGAGTCCTGAATGTCAAATGCCCATTCTAGTTACAAAGTATGTAGAGAGCATGAGAAATTTAGATATAAACTATGGAGTTACACTTTTCACTTCCAGTGATTCCAATGACAGCTGAGAACCTCTCCCTTTCCCCAGCTCACACAGAATGAATCCTCACTTGAACACTTTGGGGGCGTCGGCAAAGAATGAAGATACGCCCTGCTGGGAGGAGAAACACGCCCCCCCATTTCACAAGCTCTGCTTGGCAACCAGCAGAAAACATTGCCAACTGTTGTAACGAGACAATCCCTTTAACTCCCTCAGTGTTTGTTTGCTCTGAGAGCGGAGAAAGGGGACTGTATGAAGTTTTCTCTGCTGCAGCGTGTATTTGAGACTTCAGTGAGGGGATACGGAAGCGAAACAGCAAAGGGAGACATCATATTGGTCAAACCAATCGCACCAGGTAAAGTTTGAGCTATTTAAGAAAAATATAGAAAATTGACATTAATAGAAATGATGCAGAGTACAGTAAAGGAAACAACAAATGCAAAGGTTATTTGCAACAGTTCTAGCTTAATTATATCTTATCTATATCTATCTTATCTATACTTATAAACTCCCCCAGAAAGTCCAGGGGACTTCTACAAAAAGGAAAGTCTACACTGGCTTCCAGAAGAGTTGTCCAGAAAACACCAATATTTATAATTGATGACGAATGGTCTGTTACAGATAGGAATTTCCAGAAGAGTTGGCAAATCTCCTTCCACCATATATTTACAGCACTCAGAAGGTGCGAGCTCAGAAGAAATGCTCACACCATCTACAGGGGTGCCAGCTAGCTCTGATCATGGCTGTTTAACCCCCAGGATGTGATATTTAAGTTGTAACACAATCGGAGGATATTGATTGTTGCCCTATAATGGCCTCTGGCATTGCCATGTATAGGATCCTATGAGGCCCTGTCCTGAGACAGAATCTGATACCCTGCCTGTCACAAGCATGATGCATAGCAACACAGTATTTTGTAAGTATTTTTAAGTTGCAATTATGATTAATGAATATGAGGAGCGCCCTGTAAAATGGGTGGCTCTTGTAGAAGGAAATTCTGCAGCACTCTGACCTCCAGAAAGACCATTTGTAGGCAGATGTGCTTCACGTACTGCCTCAAGGAGGAGTGTGCTATGACAATTGGTGCTCTGGGAACTACAGTAAGATGGTTGATAAAACCCTGTTGCTGCATGTAAGTAATGCACCTGAAATTGAGGTACGATATATTCCAATATAATGCCATGCACAGTAGACACGTAATCTAGCCCCATGATAATAGCACTTTCCAGTGAAGTTTGACCAGTCAAAGAATAGTATATATGGGGAAGTTGGGGGACATAGCAGTCAGCTACATGATTTTATGTATATGGGTAACTGTACTGCAACAATAGAGCAGCATGAAGGAAGAAGTAATATGTGATCATTGTTTCTGTAGACAAATGCATCCAAGATGAGCAGTCAGTCATTCAATTAGTTTAAAGAACTGCATTATGGTTCATTCACAAAGCTGGTGCATGGCTTTGATTCATTACAGATCTGCATTATGGACCATTAATGCTGCCATATAGTGCTTCCCTGGGCAATGGTTTTAAACGAGAAAATGTATATAATATGGAATAAAACACCACAATTTCTTCCTTAGGCTAAAATCGCACATGTATTATGTATGACAAGAATCTTCTTATCATTTTGGTTACTCCCTCCTTCTAAATTACATGTGCTATGATACCGCCTCAAACATCTTTCAGGGCAGATCAGCTGACCATGGAGCACGTCATGAGCGTGTTTAAAATAAAGTGATAATTGCTGGCCTTTCTATTACAACTTCTGGGTTTGGCAGCATCGTGTGTATTATAGTATTCTGTCCTGAGGGATTGTGTCTAGTAATCTGCTTAGTTTTCTGTATCCAGTTAGAGTCTTAGATTATTCTATCATTTCTTTTTCTGCCTATTCTTGCTCCATGTGAGTTAGTCTGTTAGTTTGTCTTTAGTCGTTCTGTATTTTAGTTATTGTCAGTGTGTTGACTGTTGCTTTGATCATCTGCAAATGTAGATTCAGGGTCCTAGACTCTGCTAGTTTGTATAAAGGTCAGTTGCAGCTTACGGATATATTTAGGGTTAGTTTCAGGTATAGTAAAAGGACAATGGGATTTGTTGTTGGGGTAAGTGTTAGAAATTGGTTTAGGTAAAAATTCAAGGAGAGCTAGTTAGGGTCAGTTGTTGCCTACCATTGCTGTGTCATTTCATAGTGATTCCCTCTTGGTTTGGAATTTGATACATTTGTCATTATTATGCCCTGCAACTTTGTGATTCAACCCTCTATAAAGGGCTTGTCTCATCGAGCTATTTCCACTCTTCACAGCCTCTTCAGACTCCCACTTCCTGTGCAGGCTGTGGGTGGGTCTACAGCAGTGACTGAAATTCTAGCTCTGCTAGCTCCTAATCCTAGCTCGGTTTGTTACACCGACATTATTGACGGAGAGGTTGTGAAAAACAATGACTTAGTCCCAGCAATAGGTCTGACTGTAAATGTGAGCTAGCAGAGCTTTATTTTTAATGAGGGGAAGCTTCTAGTGAAAGAGGAAAACTAACATGCTTCCATTGTAGCCACTGAGTGACTCTTATCTTTGATATAGTTGAACAGACCAGGCAGAATGGTACAAAGCTGCTCCAAGGTCAGTAACTCTAAAGGTTAAAGTTTTTCTCAAGCTCAGAGTAGGAAAAGCAAGCTCCAATGCTGCTGATAAGACACAGCAGTGATTGATGTCATCATACCATCCACGGTTGCTAAAGCATAGAGAGGTATGTGATTACTAGTGAAACTTGTGTAAACAAATAGGAAATAAGAACTGCTCTAATTCTGAAATGAAGCAAATCAGAACAGCAATGTATTTGATAATAGTCTATATTGTCCTTGCCTACATGTCTTAACCTAATCAATGCAAGGGGAATACACATTTGAGTAATGGGGGCATGTGAGTACTGGGATCCATTGTTAGGCCCAGGAAAGGCGACTGCTAAAGTAGAAGTATATTTCTGTCACCTGGTGTCAACCAGCGTGGTGGAAATGCTGTGAATTTTGCTTGTAGATTTGCACAGGTAAAACTATACTAGTTTATTACAATATGTGACACATTAATATTATAGTTACATTTTACCACCTGCAAATGTAATAAAAAAAATAGACCAAAATATTCCGATACAGCACTTCTATTGTTAATTTATGTGAAAATTGTTTTTTGGGGCATATGTGTCCCATCATTACTCTTGATAAATACAATTTATTTCCCACCATTTTCTATTGAGCCTAATCTAATATTAGCTCCATCTGTTCAGCATCAGATAATTCATTATGTTTTATTAACTATTATTGATCACGTTGCAGAAGCAAGCAGCAACAGTTTGTCCTAACAGGTGTACTAGTGAAGTCCTCCCACCAACAGCTGGAACCAGTAATCGAAACCTAATTGTGCCTTTAAAGGGGTGTTATCGTTTCATTAAATGGTCTTCAGAATAAGGGGACAGTGAAAACAAGCAACTTTGCAATTGGATGTCATTAGCAAAGCTGCCTTGTTCTCACAGTGTCCCTTATCTTGTGTTTTTATTTACACTGATATCCAGTGCTGGTCTAATCCCTCCTCCTTGCATTTCACTAGCTGAGAGCTCATTTACATTCTGTACAGCCCCTGGGTCGATTCACGGAGCTGTGTCTCTGACTCAGAGTTAGGGGCCGTAGCATTTTTCTGTCTCCACACCTAGCGGAAACAGACTGCAGCAGATTGTACAATAAGAAAACATGACAGTTTTGTCCCTGTGCCTAACTCTCCTGCATACACGCAGATCTGTGCCGTTCTTAGAAAGCTGTAATACATCTCCAGCTGTGAGAGGAGATCAGTGCTCAGATTAGATTGAATGCAGCCTGTGGTATGTATACAGCTCTTATAAAATAAGACTGATAGGGAGAGACACAGTGATATGTGGACTCAGAGGGGAGGGGGGGGGGGAGTCTCAGGCCGCAGTGAAGGGGGGATGATGTCATCCAGCTGGGAGGGGAAGAAACGCCCCTGCATTCACAGAGTTGAGAAGCTCAGAGCAGTGTAAATGAGCCGAAGTAAGGAAGCGATACATCCCCTTTAAGTGATATAATACACCAGGGTGCATTATAATAATTGACTCATTACGATTTTTTTTTTCTGTCCACCAGAACTGTAAGTTCTCTAACACAACAAAAATCATTTTTCAATTATAAATTTCACAAAAAAATCCTCAGCAAGACCCAGTTTAAGATGTCCCTTTGACCTGATGAGCTGCAGTACTCAGCTGGAACAGACAGTATTATTAGATACCAAGGAAAAGCTTGATGCGCACTGCATTAAATTGAAAACCTAAATCTCAGTCTGAAAATGCTGATCTCATTGAATTTCATCATCTCAACCAATCGTATAGAAATGGCTGATTTCGCACAGGTTGGACACGCAAAACATACTTAGGGAACTACAATGAGATGTAAATCCAGGCAATAATGGATTTGAATCACTGCAGTTAGAAGTCTGCTTTTTTCCTGGACTTTATTCATTTAACCCCATGATTATCATCATTTTCCTAAACCCTGTATGTGTATTGGTGTTTGTACTGGTTCCGTTATACTTATGAGGACACTGGTCTGTACTGTATACACACAATATGGTGACCTATAGCCAATAACACAGACCTAGCAGTCCACAATATTACACACTATCCAAGAAGTTTTCATTGAAATCGGAAAGTCGCACATGTCCCTATAAATACAGCAAAACTGTTATGAATGGCCGGTATCTTCCTGCCTTTTCCACTTCTCCATCCCTGTAACCATGCAGTCCCGGCTCCTTTATGGTGGACTGGTATTTGCCAGTCTCTCTATTAAGCTTTTCTGGATTTGGTAGTATGGGGAGGATTAGATTGTTCTGTCCAGAGGGATTTATGTAGTATTCTGCTAAATGTTCTGTATCAGTTTATATAGAGTCTTAGATATTCTTTTCTATTTCTTGTTCTGCTCTTTGTTGGTTGTCCACTAGTTAGTTTATAGTCTAATTGTGTATTTTAGTTATTTGCCTGTGTGTTGTTTGTTGCTGTGTTTCCTAGTTCAGTCACAGTGAAGAGTCAGTGGGGTCTGGTGTTAGGGTCAGTGCTAGGGATAGGCTAAGGGAAAATTCAATGGCAGTTACTTAGGGTCTATTGTCATTTCTCGTTGCTGTGCTTCTGGACTGAAGCTATTCGTGTTGCTACCCTTATCCATGCCTCTTCTATTACCTGCCTATTCTTCCTGAAATCTCTGTCGATACATTCATACTATTTCCTGGGACTGCTTGGTGGAGATTATTGGCTCTACTTAATGGGGCTTTATCACCATGCTGTTGCACGGAGCCACAGCCAGCTTCAGACTCCCATTTCCTAGTTAGGTTGTGGGTGGGTCTACAACAATGTTTGGCTTATTATCTCTGCTCTACCTAGCTAATACTGTTAGAGGAACATTAGTGATATAGGGTTCTAAACAGCAGGGCAGAAGGCTACAGCTCTAGAGGGTAATGATTGTCAGTAAGAACATAAACAAGCTCCATCCTACTGATAACAAATAGCAGGGAGGGACATCATCCTCCACTGCTAGAGCCTGTTAGACAACAGAGAGGTGGCTTGTAAACTAGGGAAACTTGTGTACACAACCAGCTCTAGCTCTAAAGGGACGTAAAATCAAGACAGCAGTGTATTTGGTAATAATCTTTATATACCTTTGCCTACATGTTTAACACCTTAACCCACCTGGATGTATGGGTATGTCCTAGTGGCATTCAGGAGCTGTGTAGCAGGATTGCAGCATCCGATCTATTAATATGAATTATCCCGTTCACTGAACACTGTAGAAGAAAAAAAAATCCAAACGCCAAAATTGCATCCCCTAAAAATTGGAATAAATTTAATTTAAAATGTCGCATGTGTTCCAAACTGGTAGCAATAAAAAAACACTTCAACCCACAAAAAATGCCGCCTCACTCAAGTCCATAGGTGTTAGTACAAAAATGTTATTGGTCACAGAAAATGGCGCCGCCACACAGATTTCAAAAATGGAAAATGTTTGGATTTTTTATGTGTTTGATATTGCCAGATTCGTATCAACCTGTAGAATACAGATCATATATCATTTTTACCAAAGATTGAACGCTGTAAAAGCAAAACACCCGCAAAGTACTTTTTTCACATTTTGCAATTTTTTGCAGTTTTACCAGTATATTCTATAGTAATATAAATAACACCATTAGAAAATACATCTTGTCCCTGATAAGTCTATGTAGGTGGAAAAATAAAAACATTATGGCTTTTGGAAGGCGGGAGGAGACAAATGAAGAGTCATTTTTTTTTTCTTTGGAGGGGAATACCCCTTTATATCCCGGTTGTTTTGGGCCAACTAGCATTGTTACAGAAACAAGTTACAAGTTGTGTGAATGCAAACAGAAGACATCATTGGACCTGCATGACCACGTGTGTTAGATGCAACAGAAAAAAATGTAAATTGCGACATAGTCTGTTGGATGTCCTATTATGAAAAGTATTGCTTTAGGGGAAATTAGCACTGTGATACAGAAGCACCATATGGTGACATACTGTATACAATATCTAATGCTCCATAGTAGAGCTACAGAGAATGTGTGTGCCGCCATACAGATAAATTAAATTTATTTTGAAAGAGTCCCCCAAAAAAACTCAATGGAAAATGTGTTCATTTGTATTGTCACTAAAGTTTTCTATGTCATATTTTTAAGCAATATACAGACTCGGCAAAGCACAACTTGACCGTTGCACCAGTGCACCACGATATCACAGCACAGAAGTTATTCTCAACTGATTCAATGCTTTTCCATGGCTTTTTGTCTTGATTTGAGGCAGATAACAAAGTTGTGATATCGTTAAACTCTGCTACATCCGTAGACGTGTGAAAAAAATGATAAAGAATGTAATTTCTCATGCATTCATTCATCTTTATGTATGTGCAAACAGAATATTCCTGAAGGAAAACCGCTAAGGAAAGGAAATATTATTGAAAGCCGAAACACTGGGAAAACATGTCAGAGAGACATTATCTAATATTATTGGCATCCCAGTCCATCTCTGCATTGTAACATGCGGAAAATCAATTAAATTCCTTCATGAATATTACTTTACACTTTCCAGTCATGCTGACAGAACTCATGTTGTGATGGCTGATGAGATCCAAATATGGAGGGTTCATTTTATCAAATTAAGCACGGAACAGTTTTTAATATATTTCTCTTCCCTGATCATTAAAAACCGTCCCTTAATGGCAAATTTTGAAGATTTAGGCTCCATCTAGTGTAGCGGTCATATGTTTTCCAGTTAGAAGCATACTCCAATTAAAGTAAGGTATATGTAGCTCATCATGTTGATGATAATACAACTATATACATCTGGCCAAAGATCAGAAAAAAAACATGGACCACTGGGATTTGCAACCTGTTGCTCTATAGTTTGTGCAAAACTATTGCCTCCAGCATGCCTTGAGAGCCAAAGACTCAGATTTGTGGACCAAAACATCACTGTTCAAGGATCACTGAAATACGCCCTCAACATTCTTTGTCAGGACCGGGACACGTCATTTTGGTGACTTAGACAAATAGGCCAAATTAACTTTCCCCTCCCCGCCACCCGCAGAAACTGTAGATGCCTGGTCCTGCCCTGATTCACAGGCTGCACCCTCCCCAGCTAGGTGGGATCTGTTTTTGGAAGTGCTGTATAGATAGTTACATAGTTTGTCAGGCCAAAAAAAGACAGACGTCCATCCAGTTTAGCCTGTCTTGCTAAAGTGTTGATCCAGAGGAAGGCAAATCCCCCATGAGGTAGAAGCCAATTGTCCTCATTTTAGGGAAAAAATTCCTTCCCGACTCCAATCTGGCAATCAGAAAAATCCCTGGATAAACGTCCCTTCTCCAGAATCCTGGTCACTATAACTTGTTATATTATTACACTCCAGAAATGTATCCAGACCCTTTTTGAACTCTGTTAGTGAATTCACCATGACAAGTTCCTCTGGCAGAGAGTTCCACAGTCTCACTGCTCTAACAATAAAGAATCCCTTTCTATGTTTATGTAGAAACCTCTAGACGTATAGGATGCCCCCTTGTTCTCAATATAGTCCTGGGTATAAATAAATTTTGGGAGAGATCTCTATATTGATGTTTGGTAGATTTAAACATATTTATTATGTCACTCCAAACCTGTCTTTTCTCTAAACTAAATAACCCTACTCTTGCTAATCTTTCTGGGTATTGCAGTCCACCCAGGCCTTTAATTATTTTTGTTGCCCGCCTTTGTACCTGTTCAAGCTCTACAATGTCTTTCCTGTGCACTGGTGCCCAAAACTGTACACAATATTCCATGTGTGGTCTAACCAGTGACTTGTATAATGGGAGAATAATGTTATCATCATGTGCATCTATGCCTTTTTTAATAAAACCAATGATACTATTTTCCTTGGCTACTGCTGCCTGACACTGGCTGGTACAGTTAAGTTTACTGTCCACCAGGATTCCTAAATCCTTCTCCATGTCACTTTTTCCCAGAGTTTTTCCGTTTAACATGTAGTCATGAAATGAATTCTTCTTCCCCATGTGCATAACCTTGCATTTATCTGTGTTAAACCTCATCTGCCATTTCTCTGCCCAGGCCTCCAACTTATCCAGATCCCTTTGTAATAACATATTATCCTCTATTGTGTTGATTACTTTACAGAGCTTTGAATCATCTATAAAGATTGATATTCTACTGTACAATCCATGTGTAAGATCGTTAATGAAAATGTTGAAGAGGATAGGGCCCAATAGTGACCCCTGTGGTACCCCACTAGTAACAGCAATCCAGTCTGAGTATGTACCATTAATCACACCAAATGACATTTTATTGTTTGATTTGCATCACTATTTTTTGAGATCAATAACTTTTTGTGTCTACAGACATGTCATCTGAGGACTTGCTTTTATGAACTGATGTGTAAATTTCATTGGTACCATCTTCGGATAGCTGCGACTATTTGATGACTTTTCATTTCAATGTTTGGGCAGACAAAGTGACCAAAAAAATGCAATTTTGGAGCTGGGTATTTTTGTTATGGCATTCATTGTGTGGGATATATAAGGTTATAATAATTGGAAAATTCAATAACTGTTTGGACTTTTACAGACGTATATATACCAATTATATTTCATGTTTTATTGTTTTTATTTCTTTATTTCTAAAATGGTGAAATGGGAAATCTTTTTATATTTTGAAAACATTTTAAATTTTTGTTATCTTGTAATTTTAGTTACCTTCGAGTACTTGACCACTAGGGGGCACAATTATTTGTACACTGTTCTGCAACACTAATGTAGTGTAGAATATTGTGCAGTTATAGCTCTCCTATTTTACCTTGCCTCTGGCAGGATGTAATAGAAGCAGAAAGATGGCAGGCCTTAGTGGCTTTCAGTAATCTTCCTGCTTTTATGACTTCTGATTGGGAGTCGTAAGGAGGCACCCCCTCCTGCATAACTGCCTAGATTTCATGTTTGTGTTGACCACTTCATCTAACCAGTTAAACAGCATGTATGGAATGGCCTCATCGCCATATATCCTTGTGCCCTCTTCCCGATAGGCATGAAGTAGCACCATGGTTGATTAATGTACAGTTGGGAAAAATAGTATTTAGTCAGCCACCAATTGTGCAAATTCTCCCACTTAAAAAGATAAGAAAGGCCTGTAATTAAAATCATAGGTCGACCTCAATTATGAGACAAAATGAGAAAACAAATCCAGAAAATCACATTGTCTGATTTGGAAAGAATTTATTTGCAAATTATGGTGGAAAATAAGTATTTGGTCAATAACAAAAGTTCATCTCAATATTTTGTTATATATCCTTTGACAGAGGTCAAACGTTTTCTGTAAGTCTTCACAAGGCTGGCACACACTGCTGCTTTTATGTTGGCCCATTCCTCCATGCAGATCTCCTCTAGAGCAGTGATGTTTTGGGGCTGCCGCTGGGCAACATGGACTTTCAACTCTCTCCAAAGGTTTTCTCAGGGGTTGAGATCTGGAGACTGTCTAGTCCACACCAGGACCTTGAAATGCTTCTTTCATAGCCACTGCTTCGTTGCCCTGGCGGTGTGCTTGGGATCATTGTCATGCTTAAAGACCCAGCCATGTTTCCTCTTCAATGTCCTTGCTGATGGAAGGAGGTTTGCACTCAAAATCTCACGATACATGGCCCCATTCATTCTTTCATGTACACGGATCAGTCATCCTGGTCCCTTTCAGATAAACAGCCCCAAATCATGATGTTGCCAAGCCCATGCTTCACAGTAGGTATGATGTTCTTTGGATGCAACTCAGCCTTCTCTCTCCTCCAAACAGGAGTTGTGTTTCTACCAAACAGTTCTACTTTGGTTTCATCTGACCATATGACATTCTCCCAATACTCTTCTGGATCATCCAAATGCTCTCTAGCAAACTTCAGACGGGCCCGGACATGTACTGGCTTAAGCAGGGGGACACGTCTGGTACTGCAGGATCTGAGTCCCTGGCGGCGTAGTGTGTTACTGATGATAGCCTTTGTTATGTTGGTCCCAGCTCTCTGCCGGTCATTCACAAGGTCCCCCGTGTGGTTCTGGGATTTTTGCTCACCGTTCTAGTGATATATTTTAACCCCACGGGGTGAGATCTTGCGTGGAGCCCCAGATTGAGGGAGATTATCAGTGTTCGTGTGTCTTCCATTTTCTAATTATTGCTCTCACAGTTGATTTCTTCACACCAAGCTGCTTGCCTATTGCAGATTCAGTCTTCCCAGCCTGGTGTCTTATACTGATCACAAGTTCCAACAGGTGCCATTACTACAGGTAATGAGTGGAGGACAGAGGAGGCTCTTAAAGAAGAAGTTACAGGTCTGTGAGAGCCAGAAATCTTGCTTGTTTGTAGGTGACCAAATACTTATTTTCCACCATAATTTGCAAATAATTTATTTCCAAATCAGACAATGTGATTTTCTGGATTTGTTTTCTCATTTTGTCTCTCATAGTTGAGGTCTACCTATGATGTCACTTACAGGCCTCTCTCATCTTTTTAAGTGGGAGAATTTGCACAATTGGTGGCTGACTAAATACTTTTTTTCTCCACTGTGTAATAACTCAACTCACAACAGGTCAACTAGCATACATAGAAATGATGCATTTTAAGAATCTGCTACATAACATTGAGAAACTATATTCAAACACCTTAAATCATAGAAATAGGCTCCATCAAATGGATTCTATCTTCTGATAAACAGGTTGAACTCTATTCAAGCTAATGGGTGATGACTAAATAGTGGTCATTATGGGCTGTCAATATAATATCTGCCTTCCTGATTATGCATATAAATCTTCCAAGGCCTGAAAACTCTTTCTTCTTAATTGCACGGTAATATTTTTTTTACTCATGGTACCAAAAAAAAAAAAATCATAACATAAAAAGCTTTAATTTCTATGCAAAATAGATTTGATGATTGAGGTATAATCAAAATGGGAATTATAGCCTTAATGCTCTATATTTGACTTTAAAAAATATGTTATGTTGGGAGAAAGCTATTTAAGGAAAGTATTTGAAATGAATGTATTCAAGGCATATTAAATCCTTTTAGAATCCAGTTATTGATTTTTACATGCTTTCATGTGTAGTCTGAAACATTTTCTTCATTTATTTCAGTCGATGGGAATAATGCAAAATCATTGGGACGTGAAAAGTCCAAATGAAGGCAATATTCTGGATGGTGATATTTAATGCGATAAATATTTGTAATGTCGGTGGAAATCGTTATGACTTGACTAATTATAGAGGCCTTGTGAGTGCAATGAGATTTTGCCGGGTTTGGTTGGCACACAGCTGATATTTTAGGAATATGTCACCACCTCACTCTGCAAGTGTAAAAATGACATTTTGCTTTTGATCCTTCACTGACTGTTTAGACTTGGAAAGAAAAAAAGAATCACCTACAGCCATACATCAAATGTCATGTGCAGCAGTATAGTGGAACCATATCAATATTTCATGATGTATGGCTTGCTCGGAGGTTTTAGAAACAGTGACCGTGCCAAAAATGACACCAAGTATGCTTTGCGCTTACTCAACCATGATGTCAGCCTAGAGCAGCAGAAAATAGATGAGGATATTGTGTATATTTGCAAAAGTATTATTAGTAGACCGCTGAGACTGCATTGTGATGGTGCCTCTGTTACTTGAATGTAATTTTCCAGGGCCTTTTGATAGCACATTATAGCAGGCAAATTATTCACATATTATGCAAGTATTACAAGCATTCTGCACAAGTATGAGCAGGGCTGGCATCAGTGCACTAAAAGTGGTACCGTAGTAAGGATCCCATGCTAATGTGTTTGGTTTCTACCTATCCTCCACCAGTCACTGTTTGGGACCCAATTGGAGTAAATTAATGAACTGCAATAGGCAACAATATGCAAACAGAGGTCCTGTTAATATGTCATGGGCCTGAACAATGTCTAAGTCCTGGTTCAAATCTGCATGAGAGGTTCTGACTAGAGGCGATCGGACACCATTGACTAACATGGGATCTGTTGGGTTCCCATCATGCTGTCCCTTGTTATTAATGGCAAAAAAGCGCTATTGTTTTCCATATTTTTTACGGAACCTGCAATGGAAACTCTGAACCGAACCTCTGATGCAGATGTGAAGTAGGCCTAACGCTCACATTTTTTTACATTTCTAAAGGTACATATAAAGAGAGATTATATGATCTTTAGGGTACATTATAATCATAGCACCCCATCTCCTTAAATTTACACCAAATGAAAAATATGAGGCACATTATGGAAATGTGTAGAACTCAAGAGACCCTAGTCGTTTCATGGGGTCTAGACAGTGGCAAACACAGACAGTAGAACAATAAATGAGCCCATAAATATCACATATCTATTTCATATAGCACTCCTTTTATATCTGTCTTATCATCCATCAGTAATAGCGTTTTCCAATCTTGTTGTTTTCACTGTTTGCACTGCTGCTTCAGGCTTCCACTTCCTGTGAAGGCTGTGGGCGGTTCTAGAGCAGTGTATGGCATTTCAACTCTGCTAGCTCCTATCCCTAGCTGTGTTTGTTAGAGGGATTTTGATGATAGAGCAGTTTTTTGGGTTTTTTGTTCAAGTAGTAGGTCTAGTTGTGAGCTAGCAAAACTATAGTTGTCATGAGAGAAAGTTTTTTTGAGGGCGCTTGAAAAAAATTTAGTATAATTCCTTAAAATATTATATGAGTGCAGAAAAAATAAGATACATGCAATAAAGTACTATTCTGTGTTAATTGGTTGGTAAATAATACTAATCTACAAAACATACATATTGCCAAATATTTTTCCAACTGACACCTATATGTAGACTAACATTATCTGGTTATTATTAAAACTTAACTTTTATTGCGACTATTGTAACATTCTAAAATAGGAATAGTCAGCGCTAGCTAAATGGTTGGGCTTGATATATGAAGCGATAAGCTGTAGCACTATCTAGTAGTAATGCTGCTGTCTGCAGTATTCCAGTATAATTAACCACTAGCATGGAACTACCGAAGTTTAAAATGACCAATCAATGCTCCCCTGACATGTTTCACCATTAAAATGGCATCTTCAGGAGTATGGAGCAAATGAGTAAAACGTTTTAGTAACTACTAGATAGTGTTAGCCTATAGGTGTTAGTTATTAAATATTTGGTAACTATTTGACTCGGGCAATATCTATGTTTTTCAGAGAAAATATGATGCAGCAGATTTCTATATACATTTGTACAGTTATCTGTATGTTTCCATAGAAAGGTAAGATTCTGTTAGCAGCTATGTGCTCTGCAGCCCTGACAAGTGTCAGTAACACAGACAAAAGCACCGACCAAAAAGCAGGCTCCTGACCTGATAAGACACAGCAAGGAATGATTTCTGGAGTATTATCTTTGCCTACATTTTTATAGTTAAAATCAATGTGATGGGAATACCCTTTTAATAGATTTGGTACATCTTACTCTGGCACACGTTTTAATAAGACCAGTTTATTTTAATGCCAGTCTTAACAGAATTCCTTCAGAAAGTATAAATTTGAGACTAGGCAGTCTAAGGATGCCCAAATTTATCACAGTGGTTTATACTGTTTGATCATTTTAGCGCATCTTTAAACCTTTCTAGGTTTATAGACCAACATTCTTAATTCCAGGATGGTTTGGATCATATACAAGTTTTCTGATGTTTTTTTAAATTGTAGTTGCAAGAATATAGTGTACTGTATAAAATGTATTGAATGTAACATGAGAGATATAGGCTATACTAATCAAAAACTAAAAGAACAAGTCAGAGAACATGTATATGGTTCAGCCCATCCTGAAATTAGGAATATTTCTCATGCATCTTTACACTTTTTGCTTGAACATAATGTTTCTGCTTTTCGGGTGCTTGGCATTGAACAGGTGCCAATAGCAGCTAGAGGTGTTAATACTAATATCGAGAGAGATACGGAATTCTTATTTTGGATACCAGTGCCCCTGAAAGCATGAATCACAGGCTGGACCTCATTTTAAATTACTGTTTTTTTTAGCGTTTAGGGTTATTGAAGTGGCTATTTATTTATTTCACGCCTTATCACTGCAGCTATGACTGAGGACTCAGTCTGAAATGCGTAGGCTGTTAAAATTTTCTCTGGCAAGTCTCTTTCTAATGGGACCATGTAAACACTGCTTGGATATATTTTTACCTATGGATTTATCAATAAAGTCAAAAACTCATGTGCTGGTCAGGTTGTCCACATGGTTTTTGATCTTCTTTGAAAACAGCTCCAGGGGGACAGTTGGGACCGTGCACACTCCAGGTGAGCAGGATTAATTTATTTCCTTCTGGATAAAAGGAGAGACTGCTACAGGTCAGTACGATCTTGTTTAGTGACACAGCTACTTCTCCATTTGCCACCAAGCTGGCTGGGGGCTCCAGGGGACATTGTTCTGGAGAGGTGTGTGAGATGGGAATACCTCTTTAAAGTGTGTACAATGCTAAATTCTACCTTTTCTCCTGTTGCTAAGAACATCAGGCCACAAAGTGTATTTAAGTTGTGCAGAAAAGATTTCAGCACTATAGAGGATACAAATGGATTCTTGATAGCATACAGAAATGGCTTGTCCAACAATTTTGCAGAGCACAGCCACTTACTATGTAATATCTTTAAATAATGTCAAAGTTTTTCAAATCTGCTGTTAATGCCATGACTTTTCCGTGCACTGAAACTCTAAAAGTCCTGTGTTTGTAAGAATCTCCTTTAATGCATCTTATGCTGTGAAAAGCATCCGACCAACAGGTATAATTTGATTTTTCTTGAGTGTTTGTAACTGAGGACTTTTATAGTGAGCCATTTTCAGTGCCACTTTCTTTGTGCATTTACCACAGCTGAGAAACAAAGATACCCTGTCACTTAGAAAGGCTTCAGTGGGTAAAGTCTGTTATATGGGCTGCAAAGCCATCTGGACTTACTGCTGAAAAGGTTGGACATGGTTATAGGCAAGATTTTATCACATCAAAAAAAAAAAAAAAAACTTTGCACACGGTTTATATCTTCCGAGGTTGATAGCGGGATTAGTATATTTTGTGCTTTCTGTTTTGCTCTTTGCAAAAAATGACAAGTGAGGGAAAAGCAGCAAGAATCAAGATTTATATCTCAGGTGAAGGCTCAGGCAGTAATAGCGGAACACAAACAAAAAATAGATTACTTCTAGTTTAATCAGAAAGTAGTGGACAAGCCTTTGTGCTGTATAGGTCAGTCGGAGTGCTGCTGAGATAATAGTACATAACGGTTGATTTGTAAAAAGACTTTGAAACAAATTTTACAAATGAAGTAAGCAGATAGGTAGACCCTCTTTTAGGTACGTAGACCCCAACTAAGCAGGTAGAATCCAAATTACATAGGTAGGCAGATATACTGGCCCCCTTAGTAAGTATGTTGCTAAGCCTCCCTTAAGGTAGGTAGACTCCTTATTTTGTAGGTAGGCCCCCATTAGGTAGACTGTAGACCCCCATTAGTAAGTTGGTGAAAATCTCTATTAGATAGGTACACTGCCCTCTATCCTTAACAGTGGCCACTTTCTGCTTATTTAACTGAAAAATTAAAACTAAGCGATTGACAGAGCAGGAAGCCGATGACTCTCTGCTAAGCCCATACAAAATTACCGCTGACCTTGTGAATGAAGGCTGTAGGTTCTACACATAGCACGTTGTACCAGCCCACTGTCGCCCCCTTGCAGTCTGGTGACTAACCCACTGGGGATCAGGGGCTCACTGACTGTGTTACTGGCTCATTGGTGGCCTAGTCAAAGCCTCCTATATACTGAACTCATACAGAAGAGGCAATCCTGCTACCCTAGTTCTTTATAGCCCACATTATGGAGCAGTACTGGACAGTGTGAATGTGAGTTAATCACTAGGGTAAGATATAACACTTATTAGAGCTTTCTGCAGTGTCTCTCTCTTTGTCCTTTACCTCTTTATATCTCTGTGGCTCCCCCTTCTTTTTCCTCTCATTTCCATTCACTTCTTTGGCAGCTGCAATCTGACACGAGAACTGATCTGTCTTTAGATATATTATCGCTGTTGGAGTTTTTTAGAGGAAATAATGAGTTTGGAGAGGATAGGGGGAGTTGTTAAGTGGAGAAAGATATTGCCTGTATTTTTTATTTATGCAAAGTTTATTGAAAAGCTTGACTTCTGTTAAATGTTTGGTAGCACTACCCTTTCTGATTCGGGAATATTACTTTAAGCAGTTCATTGTCTCGGTCAATCTTCACTTGTTAAAAGGGTCCATAGATAATAAGCTGAACAGGATTTCCTCTCAGCTTTAGGGTATGTCCACACAGCGTATTGGGGTGCGTACTATACGCGCCGCAATACGCGGGGTGCTTTACGTGCTGCCGGACCCATTCATCTACACTAGCAACGGCGCATAAGCGCCGCAAAGAAGTGACATGTCACCTCTCTCCCCAGGCGTACAATACGATTGTATTGTACGCCAGGGCAGACGAGACGTAATTCATAGTTCTCTATGAGAGCTATGAATTACTGTAATTGTTGCGCGCATTTCAGCCGTATTAAAGCGCAAATACGTTGTGAAATGCGCACCGCAATTACGGCGTGTGAACATACCCTTAGGGCGCAACACATCAGGTGTTTTAGAAGTACGTGCTATCCAGTGCGTACTTCTAAAGCATAGGGAGGGCTGGCCCCATCCACCTTCACTAGCAACGGTGTGTAAGCGCCGCAAAGAAGTGACATGTCACTCGTCTCCCCCAGCTACTGCTGTATGCTGGGGGAGACGAGACATAATTTATAATTCTCTACAAGAGCTATGAATTAATGTAATTGCGGATGCGCATGTCAGACATATTGAAATGCGCATCGCAGTTACGCCGTGTGAACCTACCCTTACTCTGAGGGAGAGCTTGATAGTAGGTGTTTCATTTCCCTGCAGCTCCTCCACAGGAAAGGATTACGCACTACACAGTAAAATCTATGAGTTGTTCAAGAGATGAGTCTCCTGAACATGATCTATAAACTCATAATTTTTCAAAAGGATATGTGAAAAGGAATTTTCTGAACTAGTCAGTCCCTTTAAAGTGAATGTTTTACTTTAAAACACCTTAGGACTGTGTTTTTTTTATCTTAATAGATACAAAGTTCTGTGCTGCTCACTTTTCAATACATCTTTATGAAGGTCAGCGTTATGTTTTCCCGTACATAGGTCTAAGTGATTTGTCTAATTCTGACTGGCCTTAGCCACCTTAAGGAGTTAAAGGGGTGTTCACCCCATGCTGTTTTACAGAGCCACAGCCAGCTTCAGACAGTGAGTATATTACAGTGACATGACTGCAGGACTTTTATTAAGTGTGGTACACAATGCTACAGAGCTCTGAAGGGTTAAAGCCTGTCATCAACTTAAATAAACAAGCTCCTGTGGTAGAGAGAAGACTCAGCAGGGAGTGATTCAGCATTGTCAGATGGCAGCTTGGAGAAATTAGAGCAGAGAGGTGGTTGGTAACCTAGAGAAATTTGTGTACATTAGCAGTATATAAAATCTTCTTTATCTCCTAAACAATGCAAAATCAAAACAGCAATGTATTTGGTATTAGTATTTATTTATCTTTGCCTATAGGTTCAAAGCTAACCATTGTGGTGAGAAAATCCCTTTGAACTCAATATTAAGAAACAAGAAAGTATGCAGTAAGCTTCTACGATCTCTGTAGAGGTGAATGCAAGCAGATTGAGTTTTGTCATTTAAAGGGATTGTCCATTTTTTTAAATAAGTGTCTGCTAGTGACAGAAGGCTTTAAATAGAAACAAAATAACTCACCTTAGAAATTTGCTCCATTCCACCCCTGTTGTTGCTCCCAATGCTTTCTGCCAATGACATTCCATTCATTAGTCACGTGACACTGCAGCCAGTGATTGGCAACGTCATTGGCAGGGAGCACCAAGAGCTGCAGAGGTGAGGCAAGTTTTTTTTTCTAATTTAACTGCTCTTTGAACCAGCAGACACTTTTATTAAAATATAATACAATCCCTTCAACTTTGTTTATGTAGATTTAGAGCTCTGTAGTAGAAATATGGGCTCTATCAGCAGTAAAGATATAGGGCGACATGTTGGATTGGGGCTGCGCCATTTTTTGGGCATATTTTGTAACAAAAAAACTGTTGTAGCCCTATTCTATATGTATATCAACAGTCATACACCAAAACTTGGCACAGTTTGCACCATGCACAACACATTTGAATGTGTCAGACATATGCTAACTATGCGCCAAAGATATGCTATGCTATGTAAGGCATACCACACACCAGATTTGTATTCCAGTGTGTGGCACCACCATAACTCCTAGGCAACAGGCCTGCTGTCTTGGGGTTATACTAGATTCTGATCTGACCTTCACCCCATATATCCAATCCCTTGACCACTCCTGTCATCTGCACCTCAAGAACATCTCCAGAATCCGTCCGTTTCTCACTGTGGAAACAACTCAAACTCTCATTGTTGCTCTTTTTCATTCTCATCTTGACTACTGTAACTCCTTGCTTATCAGTCTCCCTAAACTCTCTCCTCTCCAATCTGTCCTGAATGCAGCAGGCAGGCTCATCTTTCTTTCCAGCCGCTATACCGATGCCTCTACCCTGTGTCTGTCACTGCACTGGTTGCCCATTCAGTACAGAATACAACATAAACTCGTCACTCATCACTCATCTCACCCATAAAGCTCTCCACAGTGCTGCACCCCCCTACATCTCCTCCCTCATCTCTGTCTACCACCCTACCTGTGCTCTCCGCTCTGCTGATGATATCAGATTACATTCCTCAATCATCCGAACCTCCCATGCCCATCTCAAAGATTTCACACGTGCTGCACCAGTTCTCTGGAACATGCTACCGCGGACAATCAGGCACAGTCACAACCCTCATAGCTTTAAGAGGGCCCTGAGAACATATCTTCTCAGGCTGGCCTACCAAGATCCCTAATTGCTGACCCCCACCTGCTATCACACACCCTGTCACTCCCTACACTAGGACACTCACAGGCACTTATCTGTTTATAGATGTACTGTCAGGGTGGCAAGGTCACCCAATTTCATGTGAACTACCTCCTATTTATGTAACATGGCTGGACCATTGTAAACCTAGCACTTCTTATCCTTCATCTCCTCCAAGCACTGTCATAGATTGTAAGCTCTCACGAGCAGGGCCCTCTCATCTGTAAGTTCTTTTAATGTGTAATGTCTGTACGTATACCCTCTAAATTGTAAAGTTCTGTGGAATATGTTGGCGCTATATAAATAAAGATTATTATTATTAATAACATTTTGGTCATAAAATAACAAGGTGTTTAAAGGTAGAATCATTTTAAGATCACTAATATGTAGTTGAAAAATGTTTTATATGTTGCCTTTATACCTAGCCTTATAAGGCTAGGTTAACACGGTGTATTTGCAGGGCGTAATTACACCCCGCAATTATGCCGTGTGACTGGGAGCAGGGGTGGGAGCGGGGGGCCGGCACCTCACCGGCCCATAGACTATCATTACTAGCAGCACGTATACGCCGCTGGTAATTCACATGTCACTTATCTCCCCCTGCGGCGGATTCGCCGAGCAGGGAGAGGAGACGTAATCCATAGTTCTCTATGAGAACTGTGGATTACCATAGTTACTAGGACGTATTCAGCCCGTAATTTGTGCACTCCGGCGCGTAATTACGGACTGAAATACATCCAGGTTTAAGCCGTGTGAACATAGCCTAACAGTCCATATCATCTACAACTAAGAAGTGTTTTTATGCATGTCTTGCAGTCCGGACATACTAGGTTAATAAGGTTTTTTTGCATAATATATGTATAGCTTAGCGTGTCCTTTATAGGTTTATAGCCAAAATACTGCTACCATCTTGTGAGATGAACACCTAACTAAGGATTTTAAAGGGGGACATAGCACCTCATTGTTCATACTCTACTAGTCACTGTGGTCCAAACTTTCCAACTGATGGAGTTGGGGTCGAGGGAGAAGGATGCCCCGCCACCCATTCACCAGTGTAGTAGAGAACAGCTCCTGCTACATTCAAAGTCAGCACCCACATTGAAGCACTGCACAGGAATGTACATGATGTGGGTAGTCCCAAGCATAGGGGAGTGGGAGTAGGCCTTTTCATCCAAACTCACTCCACTCTGCCCTGTAGTCAGCGGTGTAGTGGTTGGTATATTTCATATTTCTGAATGTTTTGTATCCTGACGCTCAGAGATTATTCATTTGATATAGACTATGAGCAATAATTCCTTTTTTAGCTGATTGCTTAGTAATACTTAGGCTTGTTCAATTGAGAAGAAAATGCTGTATTGTCACATATATATACATTTGCATATGTGCTTTATATTGTTAAAATAACGTACATAGAAATGTTAGATTTATATTCCTGGTATATGCCAGTTTATTGTCATGTATCAGGCACTGAAATAAATGTAGGAGTAGCAACTCAGAAGGAAGGGAACAGGAAAGTAGGGAAGAATGAATGCAATCTATTGATTTTGATAAGGAGTCAGTGACCTTGTGACTGGCTTATATCTACATAGCTCTAAAGATAGCTGTTGTAGCTCTTTAGCTCCTGGTGCCAGCCTTTAGAGTGTGAAACCAGGAGCATCATTGGCAGACACAGAAAGAAAAACTTAGCAACAGTATAATAAAAAAAAATTTCAATACCGTTATTTCAGCCTTGTGCTATACATGTAATACATGCAGCCAGTATTATAAGCCTATAACAAGTGGTAATATCGCATAACAAGATTTTCTAATAATGAAAAGCTAGTTGTCATCATACAGAAAGATCCTTTTCTGTCACAATGGCATATATTCTACACGAGATGTCTCAATGGGTGCAGCAGCTCAGAATGTTTGGTTGGCAGTAGCTTTTACAGCTGAAACATACAGCGAAGGAAATAATCATTTGATCCCTTGTGTAAGTTTGCCCAATGACAGACATGAACAGTCTATTATTTTCAGGGTAGGTTAATTTTAAAATTGAGAGCTAGAATAGCCAAAATAAAATCCAGTAAACCACATTATATAGATGATATAAATTTATTTGCATTTTGCAGTGAGAAATAAGTATTTGATCCCTCTGGAAAACAAGACTTAATACTTGGTGGCAAAACCCTGGTTGGTAAGCAGAGCAGTCAGACATTTTTGTAGTTGATGATGAGGTTTGCGCACACGTCAGGAGGAATTTTGGTCCACTCCTTTTTTGCAGATCATCTCTAAATCATTAAAATTTTGAGGCTGTTGCTTGGCAACTCGGAGCCTCCATAAATTTTCTATGGGATTAAGGTCTGGAGACTGGCTTGGCCACTCCATGACCTTAATGTGCTTCTTTTTGAGGCACTCCTTTGTAGCCTTGGCTGTATGTTTTGGGTTATTGTCTTGCTGGAAGACCCAGTCACGACCCATTTTTAATGTCCTGGCTGAGGGAAGGAGGTTGTCACTCAGGTTTTTACGGTACATGGCTCCATCCATTCTCCCATTGAGGCAGTGAAATAGTACTGTGTCCTTAGCAGTGAAAAATCCCAAAAACATAATGTTTCCACCTCCATGCTTGACAGTGGGGACGTGTTCTTGGGTCATAGGCAGCATTTCTCTTCCTCCAAACACAGAGAGTTGAGTTAATGCCAAAGAGCTCAATTTTTGTCTCATCTGACCACAGCACCTTCTCCCAATCACTCACAGAACCATTCAGGTGTTCATTGGCAAACTTCAGACTGTTCTCAACAGATTCGCAAAAAAATTGGAACTCACCATGAACAAGATATATATGAATTTCAGTATTCTCATATATTGATACCAGTTCAGACCAGTCATGCCAGTACTGCAATCTCAGCCAGGCAGATGACCAGCAGAGACTCCTCATCAGACCCAAGCCCATCTTCAAGGGAAAAAAATGGAACACACACCAACAACAAACAGTTAAATGAAATAGACCTGAGCAAAGGTGGTTAATTCTGTTAGTAAGTTATAAAGTGAGTAGAAAAAGTTAATTTTAAATGTAAAGAAAATAAATCACAAAATTATTATACTATCCACCATTTGCTTAGGATATACAGTACTTATTGCCATAGCAGTTATAGCAGTAATGTCAGTTACTGGTATATATGATGCTGTAAAGTCACATGCACTACACTTATAGTTTGACCATAGCTCTGCAGTGAGCTTGAATCTAGTACTATATTTAAGCAGTAGGCTTAGATATGCCACTACTACCATATTTACAAGACTAACCTATGTACCCAGAGGCTAGGGCCAAAAAATGTTTTCCACTGTGCTACATGCTCCAAACTCCAACACCCTTCTAAATGCATATCCTATTCAAATAGCTTGTACATACCTGAGGGACAGCAGCCACTAAACAAGGGCAGCATATTATATTAACAGACCTGCTTTAGTATGTACTGTATATGTATCCTAGAATGAAAATGTCAATGTCTCTTGCAGTGGGGGATATTGTCAGTTATCCATAGTATGGACGTTCCCAGTGGATGCAGCTATCTACCTTTCTAGTATGGATGTTTCCAGCAGATGCAGCTATAGGATATCTAGTAACTACTGTAAAACTACTAAATATTTTTATTTTATTTTACTGCAGTGTCTCCTAGTTCTTCAAAGCTCGGGAGCTGCAGAATCCTTTAGATGATGACCTTGTAATGTGATCTTTTCTCACATAGAATTATTAGTTCAGATAGATGACTTTGTTGCACCTTTCCAAATAACTAACCCCTCCTCATCAGTTATCATTTTTCTTCCTCGGCACACTCATAAATCCTCATTGGTACAGTTCATTGCTTGGAGGAAATTCTGTAGTTTTTGTGTATCAGCCAAGAGAAGGACGACTGTAATTTACACCTTTTTTGTGTTTTTACAATGCTTTTTAGTATGTGCTCATCTACTAAGACAAAGCGTAAAGCGGAATGTAGCTCAATTGTTTGTTATATCATACAGATACCATACGACTAATATTATCCAAAAAGAAGATGACTCTGAGTACAGTACTGAGAACATAATGCTCACCTTTCTTTCCTCAATGGACTTCTATGTTTCACATATGGCACTTTGTGTCAGCCGCATAGATCCATTGCTTTGCTTGGGTCCTTTTAAAGGTTGGCTCTGTATGTAAAGAGCATTACAATGTAACTTTAGCTTCTCTGCATTACTTTCAGAAGTGATTTTTCAGGAGTGATGTTAAATTTAGATCAAATATTCATTAAAGTTTCTATGTACCTGACCTACTTCTTCTGTTTGTAGGAGCCGTTCCTCCTACAATTCTCCGGTTTATTAAAAGTATCCAAAGGTTGTCATATTCTTTTAAAACTTAAGTGTACTATGTTCTGGTTATGTGACCCTATTGCTTATTTTTTATTTTTGATCCAATCTACCAATGGTTGACTCAACACAATAGAAGGAAATCACAGGACTAACTTACATAGGACCACAGGACCAATACTGTGGTATGGACTAGACCACTAAGACCACTAAGATATACCAAATAATGATATACCAAGATATACTAAAAAAAGTGGGACACAAATACACTAACTACGTATAAGACCAAACACATTACAATGAAACCTCCATATAATATTTAGTGAGATCTATGATAATTGTCAACATGGCAAAATACACGGTTCAGCGGAATATCCTGCAATGTTCATCCAAAATACTCTCATGAGGCAGGATCCAATTTTCCTCAACTGTTTCATTAACTTCAAATATGGTGGTGGCAACATATCCCTGAATTAATAAATAATTTCCAGAACTCGAATGCAAATAACGTGATATTATTACAGAAGAAAGACCTCCAGGCCTTTTTTGCACTTTTTCAATGAATTCACCATGACAGGTTTGTCAAGGAAGGCTTCCCATAGTCCTACTGCTCATACAGTAAATACTCCCCATCTACGTTGTTGTAGAAACCTTCTATCCTCTGCATGTATTGGATATTCCTTTGCTATAAAAGTTGTGATATAACAGTCAAGTTATTCTTGACTGTGATTTTTTTTTTTTTTTTTTACATGAATATTAGTACTCCACAATTAAATAACAATATACTGTATAGTGCAAGTTGTAGGCAGGTGTGAAGGACTTTAGGATCCGAACAGGAAGGACAGACATTGAGCTCTAGCGCTAGGCCCCCAACACTGTTCCTGTCTACTTGCCGTCCCGATCCTATGTGCTTGGTGACAACTAGACAACAGTCTACTTACACTGGGTAAGGTGAAACATTGAAACGGACAAGACAGGCAAACACAATCAAGAAGGGTCAAACCATAGATAGCAAAGCAGTACAAGAACGACAGGCAGAAACGGAGTTCAAAAACACAAGCAAAACGTAAGCAACACAGGAAATCCAAAAAGATAACAAAACACCAGCTCAAGCCAAAAGAGACTATCACAAGCAAAGTGCAAGGGCCTAAGTGATCTTTACATAGGATGTCAGTGTCCTGGTCTAGAGCATGATTGGACCGACCCTCTGGCATCCAGTCACACAAAAAACAGACTGAGTGGCAAAGTGTCAATCACACTCAGTCTAATTCACTTGCAGCCCAGCACATGGCTAGCAGAAGAAACAGACGGGTGTGGTGGGAAACCTGTCAATCACACCACAGTCAGCACTGAAATCAGACAGTGTTCAGACCAGTGCAAGGAACATGCACAATTCATGTACAAATCATGTCCAAAAGCACAGTTTCTGCCGTACCTTATGGGCAGAGGACTACACTGCGTCCTGAGCAGGCATGGCCATTACAGAAGGTGTGGAAAAAAAGCTGCAAACCAAGGATGCTTTTTAAAAATAGGTGTTAATAGTTTATTATTATTATTTATTAATTAACAAAATGCAAAGGCAATGGACAATATAGAAGTTAAAATCAAATCATTTTTTGACTTTTTTTAATAAATATATAATTATGAAAATCATTTTTAGAGTTTAGTACTCACCGTTTTTGACATATTAGATTTTTAATATAACATTTTTTATCCTGTTCGAAAAGAAAATACCCAACACCAAAATTGCGTTGCTTGTGTTCCAAAAAATTGAAGTAAAAATTTATCAAAAAGTTGCATGTTTAATAAAATGGTATCAATAAAAACTACACTTTATCGTGTAGAAAATGAGCCGTTACACGGATCAAAAGATGGAAAAATTTAAAAGTACTAAAACATAATATAAGCACTAGAAATTTGGTATTGTTGGAATACAAAATACAGATAGCATGTCATTTCTACTGTACAGTAAACTGCATGAAAAGAAAACCCCTCAAAAATGATTCAATTGTTTTTTGTTTGTTTTTTATGTTCCACCCCACGAAAATTGTATTTGGGGTTACCCAGTAGATTATATGGTAGGGTCAATGGTACCATTAAAAAGTCTACATAGACAGTAAAAATAATAAAGATAGGGCTCTCAGAAGACAGGGAGGAATGCACTTAAGTTACTAAGAAAAAATCCTAATATTGGAAGGGGTTAAACAGCTGCAAGATCAAAATATCTTATTGCCGTAGTTTAAGAGGCAGAAATGATTACTTCCTTCGGCTAGAATGAAGTTTTCTCAGAAGTTTGAATTCTTCTCCAACTTTACAAAGTCTTGCCAGATAATTTGAAACCTGAGGAGAGACCCAACACTTGAATAGTATGAAAAGCAGATTGCCATATGCCCCTACAAATCAAGTATCAGACCATTAGCATTACTACAGCGGGAAATCCACAACTATTAGGCTAAAAGACAGCATGAACCTTGACAGGAAGAAAAAAAAAGAAATCCAATATGTTTGTAATGACTACTTTAATCGCGTCCTTTCCATCTGAACAGTACTGCTCTGTATAATTCCTCGTGGAGATTATAAATCGCCTACAGACATTTAATTCAATCCGACAAATTGTTAATATAATGTAATGCAAAATCTTATATATGTTGTAAAAGTAAAGAATAAAGATAAAGGAATAAAAGTGGCAACTTGAATACTTTGGAGAAGGGTAATGGGAGAGATATTTTATGGCCATAAATGCAGAGTTCGTACATAGTAACAGAGTTATCGGAAGGTGTTTTAGGACGCTTTCACACAGTGCGGTTTTGGTGTGTTTTTGGTACTTTTTTTGCAGAAATGCTCAGCATTAATTGGTGTGTATTTCTGCAAAAAAAAAAAAAAATGCATTGCGTGAAAACGTCCTTTGGGTATGTTCACATGTGGTATTTGGAGGCCGTACGTCAGGGAATAATTGCACTTCAATATGCCTGAACCACTTCCCTGCAAATACGGTAAAATCATAGCACTCATTGAGTGCTATGACAAGCTTATGTTTTCCCCGGGGAAAACTAAAGTAAATGGGGGCTGGCACAGAGCACTTTAGAAGTACTCACTGGCCAGCGTGTACTTCTAAAGCAGCAGGCGTATAGTGGCACAAACAGAACGCGCCGCTATACGACTGCAATAAGCTGTGTGAATTCACCCTTAGATTATCATAGACCTAAGATATTAGTTGCAATTCTGGCCTCATCTGTAAATGGACTAGCTTACCACTGACCAGAGCTTTCATTTAATAGTGAATCTACTTAAAGAGGACCTGTAAGCTTGTAAAATCATGGTTGGCGAACAGACAGAGTCTATCTTTAACTCTTCTTGACTGTATATTTAGTACAAGAGAACAAAATAACAGTGTAACAATCGCATAAATGTATTCGGGTAACTCATCCGCCAGTACAACTGTTAATATGGTGTATCAGTCTGTCTTCAGCGGTTCACCTGCGGGATGGGAGACTCTCTCTCTGTCCACACCTCTCCTGAGACCACACAGGTAACTCTTTCTTGCTCTCTGTGCAGGGGCATTAAACAACTTCTTCTCTCGCTTAACAGTATAGGCCACAGAAGTTACCCTCTTAAAATGGGAGTACGTTACACCAATCTCCCTTCTGCTTCTCTCCTCTGTCTGATCTCAAGCACCTCCCTCTTCCCTTCCTGTCACACTGCCTCTTCAACTGCCTTTGCCTCTCCAACTGCCTTCTCTCTGGTAAATTCCTTTGCCAGACACAGCTCTTCACCTTCTGTGTTCTGTCGTCATCTACTGGGCAAGAGGACACCCAGCAGTGCCTTGTTACAATCTTTCCTAAAATGTCTGCTTTGGTATATATTTGTATTCTTCATGAAATAATTCAGGAGCATCATCTCTTGGAACTCTTTTTTTTGTTCCATTCCTCTGTTAATTCTCCTGTAAGGGGCCATTCACATGCCGTGTTTGGATCCCATTTTGAGTCCGTGTTGGATCCAAAAATCACATCCCAAAACTCTGCGGTGATCGGATCCTAAACAGATCCAACACGTATCCAACACACAGATGCGTGTTGAATACGTGTTGGATGGAGCAGGATCGCACCCTATAGTTTAAAATAGGGCTCCTGCTGCATCTTCCTGCTGCATCTTTCAGATGACATGTCAATTCTTGGAACGGATCCAAAAGACTGATCCGAAAGACGCAATGAGACACACATTGGCAATCACTCGTGTGAACACTGATATGTGTTTCATATTAAAAGCAATGTAAATCACATTGCTATTTATTAGATGCGTGTTTGGGTCCGTTTGGGGTTCTACAGACAAATCCAAACACGTATCTAAAAGCGTATGTATACACAGAGTCAACACACCATGTGAACATACCCTAACTATATGAATGAACTGACAACTGATATTATCCTTCCAGTCATCAGTCATATCCGACACTCCAACCACGCAGCTGCACAATTAATGCACAGCTGTGCTCTCTGCATGGACATTTTAGAACATTCATGCAGAGTTATATGTCGACCACCTGGACATTTATGTGTTTATGGCGGCCGGCATCTAGTTAACATTAAAGTTAAGTATTTTTGTTGATAACTTCATTTTGTTATGATCTTGATTTACAACTTGTATTAAAATCTAAAACTGCATTCACAATTTTTCAGGCTTAGGAGCAGAAATCTCCCAGTATATTGTTGATTCAGTAGTGGCACAGAGTTTGTGATGGTGCAGTCTAAGTGGTGCAGTTGTTTCCAATAAAATCAATAGAACTGTGACTGCAGCTCTGGGCTAGATATACTTCAGGAAATTGACATAATCGAGTCACATTATAATGACCACCAGCAAATATCCAGATTAACGGACATGCACAGCACTACAACAGCTAGACAGGCTGGAAATGACTCAGCAAGGTCCTGGTAGGATGTCACAGGTGTTTGGAGTCATGCTGACTGCATCCCACAGCTGTTCTTTTGGGTTAAAATCTGTGGAATTAGAGGGCCAGGGTAGTACTTGGGGGTCTTGGTCATACTCTTCCAACTAATATCAGACATTTCTAGTGCGTGACACGTTGCATTGGATGCTAAGTTGCCCCACTGTAGCATCTCTTTCTTCTTGGGCGCAACTTCATAGCCGATTTTCACCTCTCAAATCAATGGCATGTGATGCTCCGCAGTTTCCACATCACTTTTTCACAAGGGCGCTATTTTTCCACTCACAATACACTTTTTACAACAGCAGCATGCAGACAGTTTACAAATTGCGCAGTTTAAGAAATACTGCCACCCGTTGCCAAAAGCCAATAGTCATCCCTTTTTGCAACTTTGATAAATCACACCTTGTACCTGTGACAGCAATGAGGAATATGTTTGCAGACAGCCTATCACACACCTTATGTACCCACCATGCCAGATCACCACATGCGACCTCCTTCATGAGCTATGCGCTGCCAACTTCCAAAGTAGGTAGTGGTCATAATAATGTGAATATAAAATAAGCAATGTGTTTACTAAATTACATCTCATCAAACAAAACTGAAACCATGGATGTAATTATATCTGAAACAGCCATACTAGCTGCTATGAAGGGGGTCCATTGAGGTGCAAAAACATCATACTTTTTTGTGAGGTATAGCAGGTTGGTGGCTTTCTGCTGTCTGACACCACTATGTGGGTTCTCTGATACATGGCGCTATTATTTATACCCAGGGCTGTTCCTAGGGCCGGGCAGGGAGGGCGATCGCCCGGGGCGCCGAAGTTCCGCTCACCCGCAGGGGGCGCCGCGACCGTCCGCACTGCCCGCCCGGAGGATCACTCTTGACTCTGCGCGACTGTTTTATAACAGTCGCGCAGAGCCAGCAGCTGCAGGGAGGAGGCGGGATGGATCGTTCCCGTCCTGCCTCCTCCCCTGTAGGTATCGGCGCACATTGAGCGCCGATACATACTCAGCGTCGCAGGGGGCGCTCAGCTTTCACCGCTGGCAGCTCTGCCGCCGAGGAGATCCCTGGGAGCTGCGTGCAGCGTAAGCAGCGTGATGACGTCAGCAGCTCCCGGAGCTGGACGCGCAGACCCAGGTGAGTACTATTTTGTTATTTTAGAATTACTTACAGGGGCATCCTGGCTACAAGGGGGGCACACTGGCTACAAGGGAGGCATCCTGGCTACAATGGGGGCACACTGGCTACAATGGGGGCATCCTGGCTACAATGGGGGCACACTGGCTACAAGGGGGGATCACTGGCTACAAGGGTGGCATCACTGGCTACAAGGGAGGCACACTGGCTACAATGGGGGCACACTGGCTACAAGGAGGCATCCTGGCTACAATGGGGGCACACTGGCTACAAGGGGGTCATCCTGGCTACAATGGGGGCACACTGGCTACAAGGGGGGCATCCTGGCTACAATGAGGGCACACTGGCTACAAGGGGGGCATCTACTGGCTACAGGGGGGCATCAAATGGCTACAATGGGGGCACACTGGCTACAAGGGGGGCACACTGGCTACAAGCGGGGCACACTGGCTACAAGGGGGGCATCTACTGGCTACAGGGGCTATTACATGGCTACCATATGAGATGCTATAGATGGGTAGTTTGTATAGAAATAGGAATTGGTTGGGAAGTGCTGATTAAGTGAGGAGTCTTAAGATATTTGTTTTGTAAATTTTACAGTGAAGAGTCGGGAGTAGTCGTCATGGCGTCTGGGAGAGATGGAAAAGAAGAAGAGAAAGAGAACAACTCTTCAGAGACATCTCCTGTGAGTCACTAGATATAACTTTACTGTAACCATTTATATGACTGCAGAGCCTGTGTACAGCTGGTATCCATCACTGTATGGTCACTGTATGCGGGTAATATTGGTTGAAGAATAATGGTTTGTGTTCAGTAATGGTCAGTTTGTATTATTCAGTCACTATGTGGTGGTGATATGTGGTCATGGTGTGGTGGTATTATTCGGTCACTGTGTGCTGGTGATATGTGGTCTGAGTGGTCTTGGGATTCTGGTTGGTGTAGCAGTGTTATTTGGTAACTGTATGACTATTATCTAGTAGCACATCGTGGTTAAGCTTTCTGTATATTTTGGCGTTGGTTGATAGTGATGCACTGTGTTTCATTATGGCACATTATGTTACTGGGGGGTGAGGGGGGGGTGAAATTTCTTCACCTCGCCCTGAGTGAAATTTAGCCTAGGAACGGTCCTGTTTATACCATCATTATTGCTCCTTATGCTGCTGTTTCAGCTTCCTATCATTATGTGTTTGGGGGCTATTTTATTTTGCTACGTGGCCCTATCAATTCTTGTTACACCCCTGAAGAAAATAGTACAGAATTTAAAGTACATTCTGTTTTTAAATGCTCTTTTGAAATTACAGGAAAATAATGAGCCTATTCTTATACAGACTTAGGGCGACATGCCAGAAAAGAGGCGCCTCCACGCCAGTTTTAAAGTGCATTAAATGAATGTATAGTGCAACTGAATGAATGAACTTGTCAAAAATCTGGCGTGTGGTATAACTTGTATAGTATAATTGATGCGCTTAATCTAGGTGCACAGCATAATATAGGCGCATATCATATCATTGCTAGCATATTTGATGCACCTACTTTAGGCACATTCAAATGTGTCGTAGCTGCCATATAATGTATATAGTTTTGGTGTATTACAGTTCATTTATATAGAGAATAGAACATCAATAGTTTTTTAGTGCAAAATACACCAAAAAAATAGCGCAGTCCTAATGGGGCATGTTTACCTTAATGTATAGTCAAGGGACGTATTTAACGCAGATTTATTATATTTTATAGCAATGTGGACAAAGCAATATTTTTCAGTATCTTTCCCCTAATGCAGGTGATTTCATAGAAGCTTTTATGTAGTTAAGGAAAACCTATTTGCACTAATTTAATATCTGTTATAGTACAACAGCTTGACACCTGAGGCTGTTCCTAGAGCAGTTACAATGCTGTGAACTGAACATGCAGCTTCGCTGTATTGAATTATTCAGGACTGCGGCCAATGTTATATACGACCCTGGTGGGATAAGCTTGTGGGTTAGAGTTCAGTAAGAAAACGTCCATCTGGTTACTCATTGTCAGATGCAGTATTGACCCTACAATATTGATATGGAAGAAAACTGTGCCAAAAGCTAAGTGCGAGACATTGTCTCCGTTTAGTACAGTGCGGTGAAGGGTTTGTTCTTTGTTTTACACTTAAAAATACGGAATGAAAAAAATAAGGAATAAAAACTGATGCATAGCTTCATGTAAATGTGGCTTCAATATTCTTAGGATCAGTCTTTCTATGATTCTACATCATAGTCCACTGCTGAATTAATAAATCTGCTGGCTTCAGAGGTGAAATCTCCCAGCATTTCTTGCTGGCTCAATGTCTGTACATTGCTTACTATAATGGTTTCCACTATAGGAACTGTCATTGTACAGTAATCCTTCTATCTATCTCTGCATTAGAAACTCAGATAAACTGTAACAGTGGGTTTCACATCTAGTATCTGGTCTATGCCACACATGTACAGTATTATGTGAAAGTTTGAGGCAGGTAGGGGGAAAAATGCTGTAAAATAAGAATGCTTTTAAAAATCAAAAATCAAATCAATATGTAGAGTGACCATCCCTTGCCTTTTAAACAGCATCAGCTCGTCTAGGTACTTGTACACAGGTTTTGAAGGAACTCAGCAAGAAAGTTGCTCCTAATATCTTGGATAAGTAACCACATATCTTTTGTGGATATAGCTGCTCAGATCCTTCAGTCCCTTTACCTTTATGTAATCCCAGATAGACTGGATGTTGTTGGGATCAGGGCTCTGTGAGGCCACATCATCCTTTCCAGGACTCCAAAGGTAAAGGATGGTCACACCAAATATAGATTTGATTTTGATATATTTTTGTTCATTCACTTTGTATTTTGTGTGGCCACATAGCTTTATGATGTACCCTTTGGGATTTTTTAATTGCTGCATAGTTTGTTCTATGTGACTTAAGAAAGAATTGTATAGTACAGTCATTGACAAACACAAGAACAAAAAATAGATAGTATAGTAGTAGTTATGTCTCTTAGAGGCTACTTTTAGAAGACTCTTATTGTATGTTCAACCAATGTATAGTTCTCTATGAGAACTATGGATTGCCATAATTTCGGCACGCATCTCGCCCATACGCTTCGAAATGCGCACCGAAATTACCCCGTGTGAACATATCCTAAGAGGCTACTTTTGGGAAGTGCATGTCCTGGTGAGAGATTGACTACTAGACATGCTTCTGCAACACAGTCAAAGACATTATGCCCAGTTAACAAACTTTGAGAAGCACCGTATTGGGGTGAGAGTATCAGAATGGTCATTTTGACTAATTGCCTACCATCTAAACCATTTTGACCAAGCTGTTAGGATGTTCTAGGAGCAATGGTTATGTTAGGGTAAACACACATAGTGAACAGGCGTTGGACAGCCAAGGAAGACCACCAGAGAAGACTGTTTAATCCGCTGATGCAGCTTCAATAGTTCACTTGTCCATCATACAGATGCAGGTGGCACATTTAATACCACTGTCTTTGCCTGGACCATTTCCAGGTACTTAGCCTAAGGAAGTTTGGTGTCAGGCACCCATTATGTGTCAACTGATAATAGACAGCCACCTTGACCTTCGTTTGCAGTGGTGTCATAACTGAGAAACCCAGACTGCTACAGAAAAAGAGAAAAGGGGGACTCAGGTACTTTGTACTCTAGTTTATGGGTCTTCTGTAATCTAGCATACTAGTGGATAGGTGATAAATGTTGTTTAATAGAATGAATAGAAATATGTTTACAATATCCTTCATGAATCTAAAGAACACAATCTTTCATTTTTATCTGAAATATTAAACTATGTTATCAGAATTATTAAGAAATATAATTATATTCTAAAATAATTGGAGTTATCTCCGATCCCAGCCTCAGGTAGTGGGTATCAGCTGTACTTAATGGCTGGCACTCACCATTTATGCAGCAAGCTAAGCTTCTAAACCTGCTTCATACACCCCTCCAGCATTGTGACGAACATGTACAGTTGAAACCGAAAGTTTACATCCACTATATAAAAAGACACATCTGCATGTTTTTCTCACTATCTGATATGAAATCAGAATAAACCTTTTCCATTTTAGATCAATTAGGAGGATTACTAAAATTATTTATATTTGCCAAATGCCAGAATAATGAGAGAGACATTTTTTAAGGCATTTTTATTACTTTCTGGAAAGTCAAACGTTTATATACGTTTCATTAGTATTTGGCAGCATTGTCCTTAAACTGTATGACTTGGGTCAAATGTTTTAGATATCCTTTCACAAGCTCCTCACAATAGTTAGTAGGAATTTTGGCCCATTCCTCCTGACAGAACTGGTGTAACTGAGCCATGTTTGTAGGTCGCTTGCTCACACCTGCCTTTTCAGCATTGCCCATCATTTTTCAATAGGATTGAGATCAGGGATTTGTGATGGCCACTCCAAAACACTGACTTGGTTATTCTTAAGCCCCCTTGTAACCAGTTTGGCAGTATGCTTCGGGTTATTGTCCATTTGGAAGACCCATTTCTGCTGAAGCTTCCTGGCTGATGTCTTGAGATGTTGCTTCAGTATTGCCACATAATCTTCTTTCCTCATGATGCCATCTATTTTATGAAGTGCACCAGTCCCTCCTGCAGCAAAACAACCCCACAATATGAAGCTGCCACCCCTGTGTTTCACAGTTGGGACGGTGTTCTAAGGCTTCCAGGCTTCTCCATTTTTCCTCCAAATGTAACAATGGTCATTATGGCCAAACAGTTGCATTTTAGTTTTGTCAGACCACAGGACATGTCTCCAAAAATGTAGGTCTTTGTTCCTATGTGCATTTGCAAACATGTATCTGGTTTTTATATGTTTCTTTTGGAGTAATGGCTTCTTCCTGGCAGAGTGGCTTTTCAGTTCATGTTGATACAATATTCGTTTCACTGTGGATAATGACACAATCTTACCAGCTTTTGCCAGCATCTTCAAAAGGTCTTTTGCTTTTGTTCTTGGGTTGATATGCATATGAAGGACAAAAGCACATTCATTTCCAAGACACAGAACCCATTTCCTTCCTGGCTGGACATTCCCATCTTGTTTGTACTTGCATATAATTGTTTATACAGATGAACTAGGTACCTTCAAATATCTGGAAATTGCACCCAAAGATGATCCCAACTTGTGCAAGTCCACAATTCTCTTCCTGATATCTTGGCTGATTTCTTTAAACTTTCTCATGATGTTACACACAGAAGCAGTGTGTTTCTGGTGTGAATTAAAATACATCTAGAGGTGTGTCTCTAATTAATGCAGTTGTTGCCAATAAACCTATCAGAAGCTTCCAAAGACATGACATCATCATATGGGCTATCCTAAATTGTTTAAAGGCATAGTAATCCTAATGTATGTAAACTTTTGACTTTGCAGAAAGTAATAAAAAGGCGTTAAAAGATTCCCTCTGTCTCATTATTCTGGCATTTGGCAAATATAAATGATTTTGGTCATTTTAATTGATCTAAAACAGGTAAGGTTTATTCTGATTTCATGTCAGATATTAAGAAAAACATGTATATGTGTCTTTTTATATAGTGTATGTAAACTTCTGGTTTCAACTGTATATCACAAGTCGGCAAAGAGCTAAAATAGAAATTTTAGTCTCTGCATTTCTGCTTCAAGTGGGAGGATTAGATGATAGACTTACTCTATATAATTAGAAATAAGCTAAATTTGGTCATGCTGACCTCAAAAATGGGTGGCTTCAGAACAATAATTGAACAAGAAGAATGTTAATTCATAGTGTTAGGATAAATTAACATTAGCAACTTGTTTAAATGTGTGAACTTGTAAGTTTCTAGCTTTAGAAGGGATAAAGAGAATATAAAAAAGTTTCTTTTTTTTATTCTCAGTAGGTCCTGAATTCTGTGTTCATTAGTTTCTTAATATATCTTTCTAACTTCCTAGTGCAGAGTTTCAAATCCCTGCAAAGACAGAGTTCAATGATTAAATTCTTGTTGCTTACATCCACCATTAGAGGGAGCTAAGGAGTTTACAGCATACTGTTGTATAGTGTATTATATAGTAGAACAGTATGCAATAAGCTCATGAGCTACCTTTAGTAGTGGCAGCTGCAGACAATCAGAATTTTATTCTTGTGACTCTATTCTGGAGATTTGGAATAGCTCTGAATCAGAGAAACATTGAACGACATGTATGAACGGGGTTGCGTAAGTTTTGTGGCGTGCTTTGAGCCAAAAAAAAACTGTCACCCTGTTCAGAGGTATGAACTGTCACATGCCAAAATCTGCCTCATGATGTGACAGACTCAACAGTTTTGCATGCGCAAATTCATTGAGGGCGCCATATTATTACAACGCGCCACATTTATGAATGTCTATATTTACTATTTTGCCATAGGCAAACTTAAACTCTATCAGTTCTCAGCCTATAAAGCACTAAAACTTAACTTTTATTATGTACAACACTTAACATCTATAACACACTTTTTAAAAACCTGATTTCTAACCTCTCAATTTGTCTCATAAATTTATCCCTTTCTAATTGTGAAAGAATAACTCCTTTTCTATTATAAAATCTGGTGGAACACCACCTATTATATCAGCGGTGAAACCCTATATATACAGTGATTTGCTAACTGCAAAATGGAATCCAAAAACATCTTACTTGGGTAATCATCCCTAATCTGATTGACATGAAGCATATAAGGTTTCCTTGTGAAACCCTCTGCAGTGGGTAACACAGTGAAAAGAGGTAGACAATCACAAATTAAAATGTCATGTCTGACCTCCCCAACATGTTTCACCAGCTAACTGGCTTCATCAGGGGATAGAGATCCGGTCCCATGTGGTCTAGTTCATTTCCTTTTATATCCTCTTAGGTACACACCCAATTCAGGTGCTCACCAATTAGCCACCAGAGATTCAACAATACCCATTCCCCCTTTCAAAACACACCCCTTACTCTCCTCCATGCACACCAATACCATCCACTACCACCACGCTCCCATAACCAACACTCCTCAGGCAACCCTGCCATCTCCGTTGCGGGCCTGCGCCCTATCTTACCATGCCGCACGCGCACTGCACCAATGGACATTTACGCCCTTACTGTGACGGACTTCCACCCAACTTGTCTCACATTACTGCATCTGCGCGGCTCTCCTAGAACGGACTAAGCAGAATAGGTCCTACATTATGCAGCACACTGCTATCTTTGTCCCTTCCCATAAGCCTCTTCCCCTCTGTGTCTAATGTGCATATTCATTTTAATAATAATTTTAATAAAGCTTTGGGCCTCATGACACCCCCATAAGGGGGTGGACACTCCCAAAACGCGTCGACCTGTACACCTGCGCTTCCATCTGCCTGATACCCTAAGTAAGATAACTCTGTTGTTGGCTGTTCTCAAATGAAATGGATATATTTTTGGATTATACTGTTTTTAGCAATGTGGAATAAAGTTTAACTTTTTATACTCCTCTATGGATATGGAGCTGGTCTGTGACTTTGGATTGCACTGTTATTCGAGATTGTTGCAGATTGCAGTGCTTGACCCTTTGAGTAGTTTTATTTGTTATCATTGTCATTTTATTCGTCAAAAAATTGTAGGTAGCAAAATACTATTTACTATGTACTTTGTACTATGTCTGCAGTCTATTATTTGGGTCTTTTGTCTACATGTCCGGTTTACCGACTTTCAAACACAAATGGTATGTTCTGTTTCTCTACAGAAAAACAAATCTGCCCCGTAATCCAAACACAGCATCATTACTGAATAAAACATGTGACTATTAGAATAGTTAATGCATTCAAATATCACACTGTAGCAAAATCACATTTCTTTGTATCTTTTCTGTAGTGTATGCTCCTACCGATATGCAAATCTAACCTTTCAGATACTTTACCCAATAAACCCAGAGGCCGTAGCTGAATAAAAATGTTTACTAAAAGGCTTTCTTTTGTATAATCTATTGATTTAATATCTTTTTGACAAGAGTAGAATGCCAGTATTACCCAGAAGGCTACTGATGAAAATCTCAGCTCGTTTGTTTTATATATATTATTTAGCACAAAGCCACAGACAGTGGGCAAAATGGAACATATGTCGGTTTTATAATTGCTGATAATCTCCTGCTTGTTTGCGTTGGAACTATTTACTTAGTAGGCAAAACAGGAAAAATAGCCATACACAATTCCAAACGTACTGAGATACAGAGAATGTTAGTAGAGGGGATATTCGCAATTCACAAAAATTCATAATAAAATGGGACATAAATTACTTAAAATGACAGAAAAAAGGCCGTATTTATTGGTCTTGAGGCAGGTGTCATGATTATGCCCGACGGACTCCTGGCTTTTGGCTCTGGTTGCCGGCCACGGCCAGTATGACGTAAACTGTGGTTTGTGACTTAATACTGTGTATTTCTACTACTAGTGTGAGCTCCATCCTGTAGCTCTGTATGCTTAATTGATTCCTGGCCAACGCCCGTGGCCAGGAATTTTCCAGCACTTGTATGGTTAACCTGTTCCTGTTTGGTTGACATTCCCAGTTACCTATCACTTCTGTTCTACCTTCTCCTTTTTCCTATAAAAGGACTCAGCTTCCTTTCTTCTTTGCCTGCTATATGGTTTCCTCTGATTTTCACAGATTTTCTGCTTAGACTCTCGTTACTGTTCTGTCTCCTATTTCTGTACTGCACTACCCATTCGTTGCTGACCTGGCCTGTCTGACTTCCCCTGTTTGTTCTGTGTTTGTCCATCTGCGTCTTGCGTCTCACTTGGCTCAGAGTAGCTCTCAGTCTTCTGGTCGGGGCCGACCTAGTAAGGAGTCGGGTACCCCCAAGAGGCAGGGACAGTGGCTGGGACCAGCATCAGGGCCTCACTCTGTGTCTTCTCGTGTGCCCCTGACTGTGCTTTATGGCAGGTCAAAAATCCATTCCCAGTGGGAAGCAATAAAAGCCCCAGTGCTACATGGGAGAAGTTGTACAGATGTAGAATATTGATGAACTATTGCTCACACACCTACTGTCACGTCAAGGGAGGTACAGTGAGCCCTGACTGGAACCCAGCCCACTGTCCCTGCCTACTTGACGTGCTGCCCTAGACGGCAGACGGCAACTGGGCGACAGTCCCTGCGCTGCTAGAGTGCGGGGGGCCGTCAGGAAGTAGAATAGTCAGACAGTCCGGGTCAATACCAAAACGGGAACGCCAAAGCCACAAATCAGAACCAGAGGGATAAACGTAAACAAGCCGAGGTCAAACACGAACGGGAGCGAGGTACAAAATCAGAAGACAAGCCGAGGTAAGTAAACAAGCCGAGGTCAGGTACACAAGTAAACAGCACAATACAAATCACAGGAAAGCAAGGCAGCCAGGAAATTTCACAGGCGCAGCACTCAGCTAGCAGGGAGTTTAAATGTGATTCCCGGATACCGCCCCTGTAGCTGATTGGAGCGGCCTCCGGGTCCTCCCATTGGCTGATGCGACACGCGCCCTGTCCGGATTGGCTGGGCGTCTGTCACTCACAGAGCTGCCAGCAGCAAGTGTATCAGGGTGGGGTTGCAAATCAGCTGCTGCAGCCTGTTGATCCCTGCAGCCTGAATGCAGCCTAGCCCTGACAGTACCCCCCCTTTTAGGAGGGGCCACCGGACCCTTCCCTGGTCTGGGTTTGTCCGGGTAAGACTCATGGAATTCCCTCACCAGGTCATCAGCATGGATGGATTTCGCCGGAACCCATGATCTCTCCTCGGGACCATACCCCTTCCAATGGACCAGGTACTGCAGTGACCTTTGGACCTTACGAGAATCCAAAATACGGGCGACTTCATATTCTAACTCCCCCTCTATGCGAACTGGAGAAGGAGGTCTAGAGGGCGGAGTCACAGGCTGAATATACCTCTTAAGAAGTGAATGATGGAACACATTATGTATACGTAGAGAAGAGGGTAATTTCAGGCGATAGGCCACCGGGTTAACCACCTCCTGAACCACATATGGACCTACAAATCGCGGCGCGAGTTTACCAGAGGGAACTTTTAATCGCAGATTTCGGGTGGATAACCATACTTTATCCCCAACCGCAAACCCCCTAGAACAAAGACGCCGTCTATCAGAATTTTTCTTCTGGATGTTCTGGGTATGAACCAAGTTCTTCTGAACTTGGGCCCAGACTGTGCACAGATCTTTAATGATAACATCCACCCCACTGTGATCAGACGTAGCCCTGGAAAATGATGCATGCCTAGGATGAAAACCATAATTACAGTAAAAGGGGGAGGTCCCCGACGAGCTACTATCCTGATTGTTAATGGCAAATTCAACCAACGGTAAGTATTTTACCCAGTCTACCTGCTGATCAGATACATAACAACGGAGTTTTTGTGTTACCATTTGATTTACCCTCTCTGTCTGCCCATTAGTCTCTGGGTGGAAGGCAGAAGAGAAGGACAGGGTGATACCCAGAGCCTTGCAAAGGGCTCTCCAAAATCGAGAAACGAACTGAACCCCTCTGTCCGAAACGATATTCTCTGGTAACCCATGAAGCTTGACAATGTGTTTGACAAAGAGTTCAGCGAGTTTTTGGGACGACGGTAACCCCCTTAACGGAACAAGATGGCACATTTTGCTGAAAACGACTCCACTACCACCCAAATAACATGTTTTGCCATCTGAAGGAGGAAGGTCTGTCATAAAATCCACGGAGATATGGGTCCATGGATGTTCAGGTATAGGTAGGGGGCAAAGTTCCCCAGGAGGATGAGTTCTGGGGACCTTTGCCCGAGCGCAAACTTCACAAGATGCCACATAGGCCTCAACATCACGAGGCAATGACGGCCACCAGTAATTACGAGAAATAAGCTTTTTTTGTGCCAGACACTCCAGGATGCCCAGACAACACAGAATCATGAAATTCTTTTAAAACTCGTAGCCTAAACTGAGTGGGGACAAAGACATTCGAAATAGGACAGTTAGCAGGTCTCATATCCTGGTGGGACATAATCTCAGTGGCTAAATCAGGGGAAATAGCTGAGACAACAGTCTCCTTGGGTAATATAGGTGCCGGATCCTCCTGAGATGCGTGGCTAGCACAGAAGCTTCTAGATAGAGCATCAGCCTTCACATTTTTCAAACCAGGTCTGTAAGTAACAATAAAGTTAAAGCACGTAAAAAATAATGCCCAACACGCCTGACGTGGATTTAACCTTTTAGCACTCTCTAAAAAGGTAAGATTCTTATGATCAGTAAGGACCGTGACCTGATGCTGGGCACCCTCGAGGAAGTGGCGCCATTCCTCGAAGGCCCACTTAATAGCCAACAACTCCCGGTTCCCAACATCATAATTCCTTTCAGCTGAGGAAAATGTACGTGAAAAGAAGGCACAAGGGCGAAGGTTAGTCATATTAGCGGACCCCTGAGACAAGACCGCCCCTGCACCATACTCGGAAGCATCAACCTCAACGTCAAAGGGTTTGCTGTGATCAGTTTGAATCAACACAGGAGACGATACAAAACACTGCTTAAGCTTCACAAATGCATCTATGGCCTCAGGTTGCCAATTACTGAACTTCACCCCCTTCTTAGTCATGTCAGTCAGAGGCCGAACTAAGGCAGAAAAATTATGAATAAATTTACAATAGTAGTTCGCAAAACCTAGGAACCGCTGTAGGGCCTTCAGAGATGAAGGGCGGACCCAATCGAGAATGGCCTGAATTTTACCGGTGTCCATACAAAATGAGTTAGGAGTCAGGATGTACCCAAGAAAGGTACCTACTGCACCCCAAAAACACACTTTTCAAGCTTGACAAACAAACTATTTTCCTTCAGGGTTTGCAATACCTGTCGTATGTGTTTAACGTGGGACGACCAATCTTCCGAATAGATTAAAATGTCATCCAGGTAAACGACCATACAACAACCGATGAGTTCACGGAAAACATCATTAACCAGGTTCTGGAACACCGCGGGCGCATTCCACAACCCGAACGGCATCACCAGATACTCAAAATGACCTTCAGGAGTGTTAAACGCGGTTTTCCACTCATCCCCTTCTCGGATACGGATGAGGTTATAGGCCCCTCTAAGGTCCAACTTGGAAAACCATTTTGCTCCCTGGATTTGGTTGAACAGATCAGGGATCAAGGGTAATGGGTATTGGTTTTTTACCGTTATTTTATTCAGTTCACGGTAATCTATGCATGGACGGAGGCCTCCATCCTTTTTTCCTACAAAGAAAAACCCTGCACCCATGGGAGACACCGAAGGTCGGATATGCCCCTTCTGTAAGCTTTCTGCAATATATTGTTTCATTGCCAGTCTCTCTGGACCAGACAGATTATATATCCTCCCCTTGGGAAACCTCACTCCGGGCACTAGGTCAATGGCACAGTCGTAAGATCTATGAGGGGGTAGTATCTCCGACTGTTTCTGAGAAAATACTGCAGCAAAGTCACGGATAAAAACAGGAATCTGCTCCACCTCAGTATTGCCCAGTATGGTAGGGAGACATCTGTCAACACACCGTTGTCCCCACTTGACTAATTCACCTGAATTCCAGTCAAACACTGGGTTATGTTTCTGAAGCCAGGGCAGCCCCAACACCACATCAGCGGGCAGCCCCTCCATGATAAATAGAATACACTTTTCAGTATGTATGGATCCGACCACCATCTCCAGCTCAGGAGTACAATGTTGGATTGTGCCCCTAGCTAGTGGAGTGGAGTCAATAGCCACAACCCGTAGAGACTCAGATAGCGGTCTCCAAGGTAGGCCTAGACGTTTGACGAAAGACGCATCAACAAAATTAGAAGCTGATCCAGAATCTACAAACGCACTCCCAGAACCAGACAGCGACAAGTATGAAATCTTAACTGGTAGCAGCAATTTTTTGGATATGATAGGAAATACCTGCTCGCCTAGGTGATCTTCCTGCTGACCACCTAGGCGCTGGCGTTTTTCTGGCCTGGTCTTCCGTTTGGAGCACTCCCGAATGCCGTGTCCATCTTCGCCACAGTAGAAGCATAACCCCTGGGTGCGACGAGTAGTCCTACGGTCACTAGCAGCAGTCGCGGAAGAAGCCCCCACTTGCATGGGCTCCTCTGGGTTTACATCGGAAACAACGGGTTTAGAGGTGACCATGGTGTGGACCACCGGAGAGGAAACCTTTTCCCGACGTCTTTCCCTAAAACGTCTGTCCAGACGAACGGCTAGTGCCATGGCCTCATCTAACGTACCAGGGGTAGGGTAAGCCACCAACAAATCCTTCACATGATCGGCTAACCCTAATCTAAACTGGCATCTGAGAGCTGGGTCGTTCCACCCAGACGGAACACACCAGCGACGAAATTCAGAGCAAAATTCCTCCACCGTCTTTTTACCCTGCTTCAAGGTGGTCAGCTGAGCCTCGGCCACAGCTTCCCTATCTGGGTCATCAAAAAGTACCCCTAAAGCGGCAAAGAACCTGTCCACAGAAGACAGTTCAGGCGAATCTGGCGGTAATGAAAATGCCCACTCCTGGGGGGGACCCTGAAGTAGGGACATAACCATTCCCACTCTTTGCTCCTCATTGCCCGAGGTACGTGGGCGGAGCCTAAAATACAGGCGACATCCCTCTCTAAATGCCACAAAGGCCTTCCTGTTACCTGAGAACCTGTCAGGCAACTGGATAGGGGGCTCCACAGGAGGGGAAGGTAGTGCAGGGACACTCTGCCTTGGGGTAGACTCCTGCTGTTCTACCCTCAGCGCCAGATCCTGGACTACCTGGGTAAGCCCCTGCATCTGCTCTACCATAGCTGTCATGGGGTTCATAGTGAGGGTAGAGCAGTAACGGTTATGGCCTGTGAAAATGTCACGTCAAGGGAGGTACAGTGAGCCCTGACTGGAACCCAGCCCACTGTCCCTGCCTACTTGACGTGCTGCCCTAGACGGCAGACGGCAACTGGGCGACAGTCCCTGCGCTGCTAGAGTGCGGGGGGCCGTCAGGAAGTAGAATAGTCAGACAGTCCGGGTCAATACCAAAACGGGAACGCCAAAGCCACAAATCAGAACCAGAGGGATAAACGTAAACAAGCCGAGGTCAAACACGAACGGGAGCGAGGTACAAAATCAGAAGACAAGCCGAGGTAAGTAAACAAGCCGAGGTCAGGTACACAAGTAAACAGCACAATACAAATCACAGGAAAGCAAGGCAGCCAGGAAATTTCACAGGCGCAGCACTCAGCTAGCAGGGAGTTTAAATGTGATTCCCGGACACCGCCTATGTAACTGATTGGAGTGGCCTCCGGGTCCTCCCATTGGCTGATGCGACACGCTCCTTCTCCGGATTGGCTGGGCGTCTGTCACTCACAGAGCTGCCAGCAGCAAGTGTATCAGGGTGGGGTTGCAAATCAGCTGCTGCAGCCTGTTGATCCCTGCAGCCTGAATGCAGCCTAGCCCTGACACCTACTCTTCATGAGTGGAGCGATTGCTTAATACATAGCTGCATATGATAAAAATCAGTAAACAGAATAGCCGCAGTACCATACAGGGAGATTGCTCACGTGCAAAAATACTGATAAACAACCAGGAGGTGCCTACTATCCATGAGGAGGGGAATTGTTAGTATTATAATCACACATAGATAAGGCTCCTGTAGGGTGCTAGTCGTACGGTTACGTGTGGTGCACCGTCCTGGCTTACAGCTTATTGTTGTCACCCATACTATTTGATCAAGCAGGTTGCCCAACATGCTCCAAGTACCCAACACAAAATACTATTTATCAACTCTTCAAGCACTTTCAGCTTTTATTACTATGAATGGATTTTGTGACTCACTTTTGCAATAAATGTGTCTGTGATTCTACAAATAGCATTACTTTTATTGATATCACATGCAGAATCTATTAAATCTCCACTACAACTAATCTCTAGATATTTCAAGGAGTTGGCTCTCAGGGGCATATAATAAGATTTGGTTGGATCATCACTGAGGAACTAGAATGAAGATGTGGCCTCTTTTTACCAATACGAGGCATTGTCAGGAATTAAAGTACTTTCTGTGTATTAAACCTAGCACAGAACTTAGGCACAACACTTTATTGGTATAAAAGCACCTGGCTTTTATTAATAACCTAAAATGGAAGTGTCCTTTTAGCTTTAGGCTATGCTGACATGAGACAGTTATTCCACAGCAAAAATACACTCCTAATCAATGAGATTGCAGCAGAGAGAAGAAAAAGTCTTAAAATGATGGAGATCACGGAATTGATAGACATATTAATGATATGCAAATGATAAAAATGGGAAAAAATATTGAGAACCTCTCAATTTATTAAATGAGAGTTTCCACCATAGACTTTGATAACATATTGATTGAGGGTATGCCTTCAAAGTGTGATAGGTGCGGGTCCTGCCTTTGGGATTCGCAAATATCTCAGGAACAGCCCCAAAAGTGTCAGCTCATAATGTAGAAAAGAGGCAGTTGCATATGACTCTCCATTCTGTTCTGGGGGAGTTTGGAAAGGTGAGTGTGTGTTCGGTTAACAGAATCCCTTAAACAGAATGGAGAAGTACCAAAGCCCCCGGTTCTACATTCTGAGACAACACTTTTAAGAGCCCGTTCTGAGATGCGGAGGTCCTACCCTTGGACTGCCCAATAAATTTTCTCGTTTCTTGAGAGGTGCAGAGGGGTGGGCAAAAAAAGTTATCCCACTGATGTTTATGTTGTGTGCCATATTCTCTTCAGATGTCTGTATCAGAGTGAAAGACGAACAATTGAACTGCACAGATTTGCTTTTTTTCAGTCTATTTCTGTTTTTTTCCCCCCAAGATAAGCAGAATTTAAGGGGGTCTAAAAGGGAAATTTTTTTCTCCTCCCCACTAACCCTATAAGAACTAACACAAGTTTGGTGGAATTATTAGAGAGCTTTATTGATTTAATAATGGTGAGAACTGGAGATTCGGTGTAGAAGAGACTGTTAGGGCAACATGTATGAATGGAGTTGCACCACTTCCGTGGTGTGCTTTGAACCAAAAAGCCTGTCACAGATGTGTGAACTTTTCTATGTCAAAATCTGGTGCATGATGCGATAGACCAAACACTTTTGCATGTGCTAATTGAAAAAATGAGAAAAAATGTGGCTCAAAACTGTTGTAACAAGCCAAGCCAATTTTATAGTGGCAAGGCTGAGAAATTGTGCCGCATACACTCTATGTGCCACTGTTCTGGTGCATAAGGCTGAGTTTACATGGCAAAGACCAAATATTTGGTCTTTTTTTGGCACGCAGGGGGGCGGCTTTTCTCTGTGGTTTGCGGATTCAAGCCCTCCCCTTTTGCACCCACATATTCATGTTCCACCTAAAAACCGGGCGGAAGAATGAACATGTTCTAAGTTTTTCGGTCTGCCGATGGTGTAAAAAAATGTCCGGCGGAAAATCCGTGCAGTGGGGACTGCTGCGTGGATTTTCCATTGAAGTCTATGGAGGAGCGTTGCTTGTCGGTTTTCAGACGGTTTGTAAAACCAGAAGGACAAATAACCGGCCCGTGGGGAAAACCCAAGGCTATGTCTGCAATGCACGGGGAAAACGTTTTGTATTTTTGGGGCCCCTTTTGTTTTTTAAAAGGGCCCAAAGAACGATTTTCCCTGCACCCCCATAGGTTTCAATAGAAAGATGAGTTTTGCAGTTAACAACTATCCTTTCTCTCCCCGTCTTTCGGCAGCGGCGTATTATAAAACATATAGTATAATACGGGGCGCTTATGTTCTTGCCGTCCCCCATACAATACTATTGATGGGCGCGTCCAAAAACGAAAAGCACGCGGTTTTTGAATAGCGGACAAAAGCCGGGGGGGTCCTGCATGGGAAAAAAGGGCCGCTTTCAGATGCAGTGTAGACATAGCCTAAATTTGTCTCACAATGGAACACATTTCTAAAGTGGTGAGCCATTTTCATGATACTGATGACCTACACTCCCTTATGGGAAATTACTGTCGGGCGGCCCCACTTTTCATACAGTCCCCCTTAGTTTTTAAATTTATTTAACCCCCTGGAATTTTCCCTCTATATTTCAATGATAGATTAAATGTCATTGCTTTCATTATCAAGTACATCTGTGTAGTTTTTGTTCATCTTTGATATAATTCTATTCATTTTGTATACCCCACAAGCCTGCAAGCTCTGGCGATTCACTCGGTGTACACAGCAGTCATTTGGCAGCTACAAGTGCTCCTGGCAGTCAGTAAACAGCCATTGATGAATTGTTTCTTTCTGTACCCTCTGTAAAACATTTAGATAAAACAATGTTGAAATAATAAAGACCTGGAGGAAATTTCTTTCCTGGCTTATTTATTTATCTCCCCTGCTGACCTTTTCTGCTTGGTGCGCCTGTTGCATTATTTCTTTTATCTGGATGCTAAGTGATCACTGCAAACTGAGGTCTGCAATAAATGAGACTGGTTTATTTTAATGGGATGAATGTAGTAGACAGATATTTAGTGGATAAAAATATGTATAAAAGTGATTTATATCATTCACATATATGTAAGGTCATACTGTACCGTAACTTAAAACGTCAGCCCCCTATGTGCCCAGGCTAAATTTGTACCAAGGCCCCAAAATAAATCTTGTTATTTTTAAACATTGGGATATATTGATGGGAATGAGGCTCCTAAGGCCCGGCACCTGTCTAAATCCGCAGAATCAGCGGATTATAGAACACGCTGAATAAGCTTGCGGTTTGGAAATCCGACAGTAAAAAATCAGTGCTAGGTAGACTACAGCTCATATTTTCAATTGAGGTCTATTGGGACTGGTTTAGAATTGGATTTTGTGGATTTAAAAATGAACCCTTTAAACCCTTCCCCGGGTTGGGACATACCCAATACCTCTATGGGCTGCCCGCTGGCCTATTGGCCAGGGTGCCTCCTGCCCCAGGTGATAAAACCCCTTTGCTGCCGTGGTGTTGGGCATCGCCCGGGGCAAAAGGGAAAAACAGAGGGAGGTTTTTGTACCTGCAGCCTGGGAGGGGTTTTTAGAAACATTCCAGGCTGTCTGTGACGTAACCTGCCCCGCAATGCATTGTGGGCATTGCCAGGCATGGTATACAGCAGCAATGCTGTTTATGATCCTATTGTTCGTGATCTAAAAAAAAGTCAACCATTCCCCAAAAAACTTTTCAGCTTCGTTTAAAAGAAAAATAAAAAAGTTATGGTGTCAAAAAATGAAATAAAAAATGCAATTTGTTATAAACAAATTTTTTATTGTGTAAAAATAATAAACATAAAAAAAAAATATATCAAATTTTTTTCATTGCAATTGTACCGACCCCCCCGTAAGTTTTATGTCACTTATGCCCCCCCCGGCAAAAGCTTAAAATTTAAGGCAAAAAAAGGGAAATTTTACGGGACCCCAAGCTGTATTCAACACCATGGGCATCCCCCTGTGTTTGCCATCTCTTTGCCACAAATTTGTCCCTGAAAGTAAAAAGGGACTAAAAATGTTGGGGCTTTACATGAGGTGGGGTATTTTAAATTTCTTGTTTTTTTCACTCGAGCATGTTTTTTTATGTAACATTTCTATCCTAACATTGTTAGGTTTGGGATGATAGGGACTTTTTTTGAAAGGGTTAGGTTTCCCGGACGGGGTCGTCCTTATAGGAGCTTTATTCCTGTAAAATTGGTAGTCAATAATAGATAGGAAAACGTTGCAGGGTACTTTTGGGTATTGACTTAGTTACTATCCTTTCCCGGTCTTGACTACTCTATATTCTCTAATGGTTGTAAAAATCACAATAAAGGTTTCGCTGTATGTTTATTAAGTATTTGGCTCTTTATAAGATTTTTGGGAGAAAGTTAGGTTCTCTTTATTTTTTTAACTAGTATAAAAAAAGTTTTAAATTTTTTTTCTTGTTTACCTTCCAATATTAGTACATTAGACAAAAAGACAAATTGCAGAACTGCTTTTTTTTCCCCCCCCATCTTTAAAGGCAACTAAAAAAAAAAATATGGAGCACCTGTGCACCAAAGCCAATACATGTGGAAAACCATGAGGGGTGTTTTGAATTCACCCTTTTTACTATTTGGGGGGGTTTTCAAAAGGGACAAACACCAAAAAACTGTTTGCAGAACCCCAAACAGCGCCCCCCCCCGTATGCCCTGCCATGCAACCCCAAAAAGTTTACTCCTTGTAGGGTTTATTGGGGGAAATTTTGGGAAAAATTTTCGCAAAAAAATTTGGGATGTTATTTTTCCCGGGTGCCTTGTAAAAAAAAAAAATTTTTAGCTAAAAATTTCGATTGTTGGAAAAAAAAAAAACATTTTTTTTTTCATTTTCACAGCCTAATGCTAAAAAAACCTGTGAAACACCTGTTGGGTCGATATACTCACTGCACCCCTGGATATATTTCTTAAGGGGTGTAGTTTACAATATGGGGTCTTTTTAGGGGAGTTTATTAAGTTTTTGTACCTTAGGGTGTCCGCAAACCTGGAATGGCATCTAAATAAAATCGTATTGAAAATGAGACCCCAAAGTCCAGTAGGTGCTCCTCTATTCTGAGGTTCTATTCTATTGTGGTTGAGCCAAATAGGGCACTAGGGCCACATATGGGATCCGTAAGAACGGCAGAATCTGGGGAATCAATGTTGAGTTTCAATTATCTGGTCACACCATCTGTGTTCCAGTGAAAAATGGATAAAAATTCAAAATATGCAAAAAAAAAGTGACATTTTGAAATTTCACCTCCACTTTGCTTTAATTTCTGTGAAATACCTAATGGGTTAATAAACTTCCTAAATGCTGTTTTAAATACTTTTAGGAGTCTAGTTTCTTAGATAGAGTTATTTATGGAGGTAGCTAACATACATTCCCCTCAAAACCATGTCAGAACTGGACCCTAAAAATGTATGTTGCAAATTTTCGTGAAAAAATACTACTAGATTTCTAAGCCGCCTAATGTTGTAAAGAAATGTTTAAAAAATTATGCCAACCTATAGGACACATGTGGAATAACTATCTATCTTACACACAGACATTTCTGAAAATGTCAAATTTTTCTAGATTTTCATGTTATTTTTCACAAATAAGGTTTGTATGGACCAAAACTTCTTACTATCGTAAAGCACAATGTGTCACAAGAAAACAGTCTCTGAATTACATGGATAGGTAAAAGTGTCAAAAAGATATTCTCACATAAAGTGACACATGTCAGATTTAAAAAAAATGGGCTCTGTCAGGAAGGCCAAAATTGGCTGCGGCAGTAAGGAGTTAAAAATCCGGCCAAAAAACAGAACTGTGGAGACATGGCCTTAATTAGATTAAACCTATCTACCTCATTAAGGTAACATCATCAGATAAGAATCTGTACTTATGGACTCTCCTGGAGCCAAGGACACCAGTGCATTATGGGAAATAGGATATAGCTATAGTGATTTGAAACACCTATGGCAAAAATGAGGACATTCAAACAACGATACAAATACACTGGCAAACGCTATTGTGGCTCAAATGCAAAAAGCAAACATGCACAACATTTGACTTTTGTGATAAATCTTTTTGTTAAATTCATGATAAGACGCATCAATTTTCCTCAGCCATGCCTCCATGCTGCAGCGTGCTGGCCACTTGATGACTTCCTTCTGCTTTATGGCCTCAAGTTCTTTCTACAAGACTTGGCAATTCAAGTGAAGGATTATAAAACTGATAGGATTATGAGATTGATAGTCTAAATATTTCCTTTGTCTTCCGAGAACAAGAGAAATCTCATAAAGTTACCCCAGGCCATGTGGTTGGCCAAAGGAGATACAGGATGAATTTATCCATGGAAAACACAAGGGTTAGTCTTTGTATGTGGAGCCAAACTACAACATCAAACCACAGCTCCCTGGATAAAGGACAAGAACTTAATGCCAAGCTCTGGCAGGAAAACCTGTAACACATCTTTGAGGGACATGAGTTTAGTTCTGTTTGTTTAATCCTTTTTCATTTTACCTTCCCTTGTATTGTCCTTTTATTACTGTAATTTCTAAGTCATATTATATTTAATAGCTGCCAGGTTGTCCTGTTAGTGGGACTTGGAAATATTTAGTATTACATTCTACTAGTTATATAGCAGGTTATTAGCTTAACTACTGGATATGCACGTGTGGAATCTCCTGCAGTTACTGTGCTGTGGGAGGGGCTAATTGTGAGTAAAATAGAAGTCCCATGCAAGTAAAAATGGGGGTCCCATAAAGTAGAGTACTGAACTAGGCTTTGGATCATCTCCGGTAGCCTGTTACATAGAGAAAGTGAGTGTAAGCCTAGCCAAGGAGTGATAGTGAAGTGCAGGGTCTGGTCTATTGTTTCCTGTGATAACCCCCTTTTCATACTTCTAACAACTCACCAGTAATTAGAGGCCATGAAAATATTTAGTTCAGGTCTTTCATGCAATCTAATAGTAAAAAAAAAAAATGATTTCATGCTGGGATTGGGCACAGATTGCAAAGATGGTACAGTATAGCTGTTCCTGTCCCACAGTAAAAAAGACTCAAAGGCATTATACACATGGCAAATTATAATTTTCTTATTGAAAGGGCCCTGCAATCAGCTCTCGAATGATAAACATACAGCAGTGTGCTAAAGTTTTAGGCAGGTGTGGAAAAAATGCTGCAAAGTAAGAATGCTTTCAAAACTAGGAGGGTTAAAGGGGTTTTGCCACAAAGTAAAATTGACGTGGGAAGCTTTCAAATTAAATCCTAAATCTTTTCACCGTTCATCATTATTAAAAATTCTGCACTGTTTTTGTTTTAGCTGCTCCTTTAGTGATCCATTGTTTACAGCTCATCTCCAGGGGATACGACCTGGTCGCACATGCTCAGACATCACTTCTCCTCTCAGGCAGCTACTGAGTGTTCAAACCCCAGGTGCTGTCATTCTACTCCTGTCCCCTGTACTCCTTAGTAATTAGTCAAACAGTGCAAATAAATAAAAGAAACCTCAATGAGGTATGTGCATTGAAAAAGAGAAAAAAAATCCACAGGTTTGGTTCCTGAAGTGATTTGAACTTAGGACCCTTGTGCTGTGAAGCAGAAAATTCACCTCTGAGTTACAATGTAGCTACTAACAGTTCTACACATAAACAGACCTTTCTTTGACTAGAGAGAGGAAAGGCCTGGTGATGTCATCCTGCTGGGTCACATGATATGCAATTCAAACAAATCACACACGCCCCCTTCTGAGCACACAGAGCTGAAGAGCTAAATACAGGAGGTATAAAATGAGATCATGGCAAAACCCCTTTAATAGTTTATTTTTATTAATTAAAAAAATGCAGTTAATGATCAAAAGAGAAAACAAAATGAAATCAATATTTGGTGTGAACTCATTTTGCCTTCAAAACAGCATCAGTTCTCCCAGGTTCTTGTACACAGTTTTTGAAGAAACTTTGAACAGACATTGGTCCAAACAGTAGCCACATGTCATCTCTACCTGTAGTTTTCTCAGATCCTTCTGTCTTTTCATGTAATTCCAGGCAGATTGGATAATGATGATCAGGTTGAAACTGCCCACAGGGGTACAGATGAAGCCCCCAGTGAGCCCCTAAGCATGGAAGACCTGGAGTTTCTTTTAACCCCTTACCGATACATGACTTAAGGGTACAGTGTTGGCAAATTTCTATGTAGTGGGCTTACTCAGTAAGACCACTACATTAGAGGCTGGTGTTGGCTGCTAGTTGCATTTGACATCCACCGCTAACAGCAGAGAATGGAACCAGCTCTGTTCTCTGCTGTTTAATCCTTTATATGCCGAGGAGATCATGACCACAGCATCAAAATGAATGAGAAATGGTGCTTCAAAAGCTTCCATAACCGTCATGTTTCCGTTTCTATTACTTCCTGCTACAGGCAGGCAGGGCTTAGGTAGGGTATGGGGCCTACATAGGTAGGCAGAGTAAATTGGCCCAGATAGGCAGGTAGGTTATAGGTGCCCATATAGGCCAGTCGGGTATAAGGGCCCCTATAGGCAGGCAGGGTTTATGTAGGATATAGGAGCCAATATAGGCAGGCAGGGTTTATGTAGAGTTTAGGGGCCCTTATAGTCAGGCAGGCAGGGTTTATGTAGGATATAGGAGCCCATATAGGCAGGGTTTAGGCTGCATTGGTGTTAAAATAAAAAGAAATAACTTACATACCTCTCTCCAGGATACCGCAACGTGAAGAGCATCTGGATAGTCTCTGTGCTCAGCACGGGCAGTGCAATGATATGACGTCATCGCACCACCCACGTCAGCACTGGTAGGCTTAAAGGCCTAAGGCTCTGCTATGACTGGGCATTCCTGTCTTTGAACACTCGGGACATAAGGCCCAGACGTTCAGAGGCAGCGGGTGGTGGAGTAGCACACACCCGCACGCCGCGACCATATAGGGCTCGGCCCAAGGACGCGGGACACTTAGCAGCTGCTTCATCTGCTACCCTGGTAGTTCTGCCCCTGCCCTTAGTAATTTTAGTCGAGGTATAATATGCTTTAAACTTTCTTGTTCTTTGGAGGCCAAATGACAAGACTTTGACTCTCATACCATGGACATATCAAGTGAAGGGAAAGATAGTTAGAAAAAGACATTATGCTCGGCAAGGTAGAAGGTAAGTGAAAAAGAGAAAGACCAGCAAGGAGTTGGATTAACACAACATAAAAAGATATGGAGGCTAAGCTCTCTGTGGTTACTGATGAAGTGAAGACCGATCACAGTTCAGAACAATTATCCACAGAGTCGCTACGAGTCTAAGACTTAATGGCATCTAATCAACATCATAATATGCTTTCTATTCATAAAGGACGGACTCTGTAGAATAGGTTTTGCCAACAACTTGTTCCAAACACTTTGGAGGTAGTTACTTAATTGGGACACCAAATCAAAACTTACCATATTTTATTGTACAGTTGAATGCAATACGTTATTCTCATTTCAGACTTGGGAGATTTTCGGGCTCAGCCTTGTTTGACCCTAGTATTTAATTTATATTCATATTTGTTTGTGTTCTAGGACTTTGCAGACACCATATATCAGCTGGTAATACAAAAAATCCAGGAGCTGACTGAAAACTTCTCAGTGTGTACACATCACAAAGCCCTAGCAGCCATCGTCATGACCAGAGGTAAGGCTCTTGTGCAGATATACTGCTGGGATTTACTGAGCACACCAAGGACTTGTCCTCACGCCATGGTATTTTGGTCGGTTTTTCAGACGGTTTACGGTTTTAAAAACCGTCTGAAAACCAACAAGCAACGCTCCCCATAGACTTTAATAGAAAATCAGTTCAGCAGTCCCCACTGGACGGATTTTCTGCTGGATGGTTTTTCACACCACTGGCAGTCCAAAAAACTTAGAACATGTTGATTCTATTGCTCTGTTTCCAGACAGAAAATTAACATTGAAGACAATGAAAGCTAAGCAGAAAGTGAGTGAACTTTTTTGTCCAGGTTTTTGGCCGGTTTGCATTTTTTTAAACAAAAAAGGGATGCACTATATAAAACGATGCTATATATATGTGTGTATATATATATATATATATATATTATATATATATATATATATATATATATATATAGTGTATATATGTGTGTGTGTTTGTGTGTGGTGTGTGTATATGTATGCGTATATATATATATATATATATATATATATATATGTGTGTGTGTGTGTATATGTATATATATTATATATTTATTTATATATGTATATATATATATATATTAAATATATGTATATGTAATATATATATATCTATATATATACATACAAATAAAAGTATCACAATACGTTCAAATTTTTTTTACTGCGATAAATGGTCAAACTAAAACTGTTGAAAAAACAACCAGTTTTTGTGTAAAAAAAAAAGTCCAAAAACCGGTTGTAATGGACGTTTCTGCTGAAGTCAAAACCGAGCAAGTTTTATCCTTTGCTGTGTGAACGCATCCTAAGAAACCATCATGGTGTAGTTTATTTAATATATCAAAGTGATCTCATAATCACATCTTAAAGGCAATTTATCTCATCTAAAGAGGATTTAGATGAGACACACATCTTTTAACATACTGAAGCATCAACAAGTGGCATTCATTATCTGTATAACAGCTTGCACGAGTGTGTCAACACACAAGTAGTAAGTATATGCAACAAAATGTAGGTACATAGAGGTCTACTCAGGGCTCAGAAAAGGAGGTTGAGCAAATAGTTGTAAATATAATAGCAAAGAAAGGTGATAAATAGAGTGGTGAATGTAAATACAGAGATATATAAATAGATGCAGACAGACAGATACAGAAAGATAGATTATTATTATTTTTTATTATTACTATTAATTTTAGAGCGCCATTAATTCCAGGGCGCTGTACATTCAAGGGGTTACATACATAACAAGTACAATGGTGACACTGTGTGACTAGGGAGGGGGAAAGAGACAGAAGGTGAGAGGCAGACAAGTTTGTGGGGTAGTACAGTGGCAGCAGGGTTATTGTAGGTTATAAGCAATCCTGAAGAGAAGTGAAAGTGGGGGAGAGTTTGATGTGTTGGGGCAGTGAGTTCCAGAGTGTGGGGGAAGCACAAGAGAAGTCTTGGAGACGGTTGTGTGAGGAGCTGACAAGAAAAGAGCAGAGAAGAAGTTCCTGTGAGGAGCAGAGATTGGGAGGTTTCTGGAGGGAGGTTTCTGGAGATTAAGGCAGAGATGTATGGAAGGGAGAGGTCATGGAGAGCCTTGTAGGTCATGGTTAGTAGCTTGAAATTAATTTGCTGGGCAATGGGAAGCCAGTGAAGGGATTGGCAGAGGGGAGAGGCAGAAGCATAGCGAGGAGATAGGTATAGAAAACAACAGATATAGATGGATAGATAAAGAGAAAGAGCAATAAATGTAAATAGAGAGATAGATGCAGAAAGATAAATGCAGAGAGATAGATAAATAGATAGATAAATAGATAGATAGATAGATAGATAGATAGATAGATAGATAGATAGATAAAAATGTGGCAAAGCTTAACTTGACAAGTAACACTGTGATATTGTTGCAAAGAAGGCTATCTAAATTTCGAAGTGCCTTTCAATTGTTTTTGTTTTGATCTAAGATGAGATAGTAAACTATCACTGTCAAATAAAGTTTGATAGATAGATAGATAGATAGATAGGTAGATAGATAGATAGATAGATAGATAGATAGATAGATAGATAGATAGATAGATAGATAGATAGATAGATAGACAGACAGACAGACAGACAGACATATGAATAGATATGGATGGACCCAGGCTCGGATTGGCCCACAGGGGAATAAGGAAAAACCCTGGTGGGGCCCTGAGTATGGTGAACTTAAAATTGTTTTTTAACTGCATATACATCCTTGAAAGAGACAGAAAAGCAGATAAATAGAGACAAAAAGCAAGAGATAGCATAAAAGAGGCATGTACAGTCATTTACAGTAGCTGTAGGGTGGGCCCCTAAAATAAATTTCACCGGTGGGCCCAGTAGCAGCTCAACTGGTGGGCGCCTAGAGTCAACTTTACCTGTGGACCCTAGGCACCCCAGTCCGATACTGGATGGACCATAAACCTCTTCACCACTCTCGACCCCCAGGGATGTTGTCATTAACCCCATTTACTACCATAACCAGGTATTTAACTAAGTGAATCTATCATCAGACTACTATTTTTGTGCGCTTTTGACTAATAGAAGAGTCAACCTGTCCCCATACTATATTACCTTTACACAGTGCAGCTTAGGCTGACGTTCCATGCTATAGTAAAAAGCAGTGTCTCTTTTAACCCCTTCAGTAACCTATGCAACCAGGGAAGTCACAGTTTTCCACTTAAACGGGTTGTCTCACTACAAATAATAGCTTTCAAAATGTATGGAACACTAAATGAAGAAGTTTTCCAAATATATTGCTTTGTTCATCTTTTTTTGTTAAGGAGCTACAAGTGATTTTATCACCTTCTAAGGGCTCTCAGGTTTCCCAAGTGACAGACCTGTGTACTCCTTTTCCCCTGCTGTTTGTTCTATCTGAGAGCAGGGAGTGAAGTCATCACATAGGAGTGTGAAAGCTTGTGTGTTACTGATCTTTCAGACAAAAGACTAATTACTGTTTACATTAGCTCAGAAGCTTCTCTGGACCTTAGATGAGGTAATTTATTTAATTTAGACTAATAAACAGAGAAGTCTGAATACACTGAGCTCATATGCTAATTACAGACAGCTTGACCAGGAAGTGACAGAGCAGAGCAGCATTATTTCATTCATGCATCCTATGAAACTTTGAGATGAGACAACCCCTTTAAGGAGCACCTGCCATCTCTTTTGGCATTTATCTGCTTCAGTAAATAATTGCATTCCCCGGGACATTAACATTCTGCAGCATTTGTAGTCGTTTTTTGACTCATTCCTCTGTTATTCCTCCTAGAAATGTATGAATAAATTGACAACTGGTTGTTACTAGTTGGGGGCATACCCTTCACAATCTGACACCATCCATTGCATACTGACTGAGAGCTTAAGTTATTAGAATTCTTTAGTCTTGTAACAATTCCCTATTTATATAATGTACAGTTATACCATATACAGTATATACAACCGTGTATAAATAAAGCTTAAGGAGGGCCCCTAGCTATCTGTTTGACCCTGCATTCCCTAAATAGGTCTTAATAGATAATAGGTAAAAAGAGAAATCGATGAATAATTAGATATTACAAAGACACAGTATATATAGATAAATGGATAGAGGGGATATAGATTTTCATATTTTCAGAAAGATATGGATGCTCATTCTATTTTATTTTATTTTATTTTATTTGGCTTCAATTTCTAAGTATGATTTACCACTGCCATCAGAATACCCTGACAATATCAGAATTGAATTTTTCAGGGCAGGGAAAAATAATAAATGCCATCCATTTTCACTTAATGTTGATTTACAATGTTTCTCCCTTTAACAACCATAAAATACTCCTCAGTACAGCTCGTCATGTCTGTGATACAGTGCATTGTAATAAATGTTTGGTGGGAAAAGTAAAAGTAAGGAATATTGATTATGGGGAGGATTGGTGATTTATAAAATGCTGCCTGGATTTATGAGGTTGGTAATATGATCGGAGGAGAACTGTAATGAATGTCCAGTGCATGTCAGTGAATCTCCGCTCCTCCGGGTCACAGTTTTCTCGAAATACACTAAGAGAAGACTCACATGTTTCATAGAGAATGAACTGCTGAGATTAAAAACAGAGTCTGAGTTCTCTAAATAAAGAGAGTCACTGTTCTCCATGGGCTCTGCTGGATGTTGCATTTTATCACCATTCAAGTTACATGGTTACCTATTATTTTTAAGGCCGAAAAAACAGATGTCCATCTAGTTTAGCCGATTGCGCTCTAGTGTTGATCCAGAGAAAGACACCACCACCATGAGGTAGAAGCCAATTGTCCTCATTTTAGGGAAAAAATTCATTCCCGACTCTAATCTGGCAATCAGAATAAATCGCTGTATCAAATAAAGGGACTAAAGTGTATTATCAAGTAAACTCCATGGCTAGATGTAGCTGCTAATCCTGGGCAACCTCTTTAACCTCTTAACGACCGCCCACCGACATTTGACGTCAGGCTTTGCAGGTTGTTCGTGTGCAGCAGCGTCTTTTGGCGCCGCAGCAGCGCTAAGTAAATAGAACTGTACTTCACAGCCCTGTTCCCAGTACAGTCTCTGCAAGCTCTGGGGAGCGGGGGAAACCTCCACTCTCCAGTACTTAAAGGGGTTGCCTCACTACATTGATCTTCCCTCAGTCCTGTTTTCTTGGTTTCACTTTGAATTCAGGGGCGTGTTTACTGGCTCTACTAGGCTGCAGTAGAAGCCAGGTCTGTAGCTATAGCAACCAGTGCTGGCAGCCTATGAGGAGAGATTTAACAGGTCTGTAGCTATAGCGACCTGAGGAGCTGATGCAGCTCATACAAGAAGGGATATCTCAGAATAGGTAGGATAATATTAATGGACACATATTGATTTGTTTTTGCAAGATCTTTAACACAAAAAGCAATCCTTGTAGTGAGACAACCCCTTTAACCCTTTGATTGCCATGGTCAGTTGCCCATAGCAACCAATTAGAGCTCCCATTTCATTTTTTCAAAGCACTATATGAAATGAAAGAGAAGCTCTGATTGCTTGCTATAGGCAATAAAGAAAGTCTTAGACCTAGACAGTTTTCATACATATATGTTCTCCCATATGTCCACTCTTAAAGTCCTCTTTTTAAAATCTAAATAGCTCTAACGCCCAGTGCTGATACATTTTCTAATCTATATTTATAGCACTTATAGGGGTTTTCTCACTACAATTACTATCTTTTAATATGTAGGGAAAGGTAAATGAAGAATTTTTCTAAATACACTGTTTTGTTGATTTTTCTTTGCTCAGGAGATAACGAAGATTTTATCCCCTCTTAGAGCATACACATTTCTCTGGTTTCTCGACTCTCTTTAATCTCTCATTCCTCTAAATTGCTATCACTCGCTCTGACCTTGGTGAGTCAAATCCTGCAGAGTCTTATCTCTGGTAGCGGACTTTGAAAGCGTCTCCTTTAGCTAAGCAAACTCTCTTTAGAGCTCTACAGAATAGGAATAGCAGAGCTGATGTGTCAATTACTGCTATAGACCCACTCAGAGCTTGAACAGCATGTGCGAGTCTAAAGCTGCCGGTGGCTCTGTCAAATTTCATGGTGAGAAAACCCTTTTCACTTTCATGTCTGATAGGTGTGGGTCTCAAAATGTCAAAAACAGGAGTCTCCTTCGTCCCTTACTCCTGACTCTTACTTGTGCCATGGCTGCAAAGAACTTGGTTGCTCTCAAAACTCCCAAAGAAGTGAATGCATGTGCTGCCACCTCTCTGTTCTGTGCAGCCGTGGCACCAGAGAGGAGGGGATAGTGTATGAAAACTCTTAGGGCGACATATCCCATTAGGGCTGCCACATTTTTTGGTGTATTTTGTGCCCTATTCTCTATATAAATGAACTGTAATACACCAAAACTATGCGCATTATACACCAGGCATGACACATTTGTAAGCGCCTAAAGTAGGCGCATTAAATAGGCTAGCAATGAAATGCTATGAGCCTACATTATGCTATGCACCTAGATTAGGCGCATCAACTATACTATGCAAGGTATACCACACGCCAGATTTTTGACAGATTCATCCATTCAGGCGCACTATACACTCATTTAATGCACCTAAAAACTACCATGCTGGCGCTTCTTTTCTGACATGTTGCCCTTAGTCTCCAAATTTTATAGGTCCAAAAAGCAGGACTTGCACCTATCAGATATATGGCATATCATGTCAGTATATCACTGATTTTTAAGATGGAAATGCCCCTTTGAGGAATTGTAAAAATCCATAGACAACATATAGACAGATAGAGCGAAATTTCTAAAGGACAGCAACTATGTTTTATTAATCCTAGACAATTCCTTTAACATAATACTGAGTCATAGGAAAGAAACGTTTATTTTGTTCTCTGCATTGTCTCACAACCAAAGCAACTAGTGTTGGGCTTTGGATACGGATCGCAATACTTCGGCCTATTCCAAATTTTAAACAATTATTTATTAGTCTGCGGGGAAATTTGGAAATCAATCAAACTCCTGCCAGTCATAGAGACAGTGCATCATCCACTGACTGGCAGGATTCCAGTAATTTTTCTGATTTTTCAACAGACTACCAACTGGTTTCTTAAAATTCCTGTGGGGCCAAATCGTCCCAATCTGAAGCACAACACTAAAAGCAACCATCCCAATGAACTTGACAGTAAGCATGACTGGACTCTCCTCCATCAGTTGTAGCCCTCCCAGCATTTAGGGCCACATGTATGAAAACTGACTAGGTCTAAAACTCTTTTTTTTTTTGGCCATAGCAACCAATCAGAGCCCATAGCAACCAATCAGAGCGCCCCTCTCATTTCTCCAAAGCATTATATGAAATTAAAGGAGAGCTCTGATTGGTTGCTATGGGCAACAAAGTGAATTTTAGACATAGACAGTTTTCATACAAGTGGCCCTTAGTTACTAAAAATGGTGGATGTTATGATCATTTCATGGAAGTTGTTACCAATGTTAAAAATGCACAACTAAAATGTAACTATTTCTAAGATAATTGAAATACATAAATAATGACAATGTGTATATTTTATTCAGATATGAAATGTTAATCACATAAACCAGCATGCTCATGCCATTAACCAAAATATATCATCTAGCAAGCGGCAATAAAAACGCATTACTTTATATATGTGTCTTTTAAAAATAGATCTGCACTTCACTAGTAAATTACACAAGTCGGCGCACTTAGGCTTGTGAAGGCAGAGGAAATTGCTCACTAGGAGCACCTGTAAGAGGGGCCTGGTACTTAAATGTGAACTTTCAACAGCGGTCACAACATGTTTGCCGCCTCTAGAATGCTTGTAAGTTACAGGATCGTAAATTGTACATTATCTCAGCATGGGGAAGGTTTTAGTGCAATCTTTTCACATCTATCTTCAGAGCTGCAGGAGGTACTGCAAACTAGAGAGTTTGCAATAACTTAGTTTGGCTAAATCTGGTGTTACGATACAGCCTTACAAAAATGGGTAACTGGCTAATTTTAAATGGAATTAAAGCGCTATTCCAAATTTATTTAGTGATGGTACTCCCATAATCTCTTGGCAGCAGGCCCGCTGTTTTGGGGTTATACTAGATTCTGATCTGACCTTCACCCCATATATCCAATCCCTTGCCCGCTCCTGTCACCTGCACCTCAAGAACATCTCCAGAATCCGTCCTTTTCTCACCGTGGAAACAACTCAAACTCTCATTACTGCTCTTATTCTTTCTCGTCTTGACTACTGTAACTCCAGGCTTATCGATCTCCCCCTCTGTAAACTCTCCCCTCTCCATTCTGTCCTGAATGCAGCAGCCAGACTTCTCTTTGTTTCCAGCCGCTATAATGATGCCTCTACCCTGTGTCAGTCACTGCACTTGTTGCCCATCCAGTACAGAATACAGCATAAACTCATCACTCTCACCTATAAAGCTCTCCACAGTGCTGTACCCCTCTATATCTCCTCCCTCATCTCTGTCTACCACCCTACACCGTCTCTCCGCTCTGCTGATGATCTTCGATTTAAATTATAATGTGCTGCAGAATATGTTGGCACTATATACATAAAGATTATTATTATTTTCACTGTATGATTGCAGGGTTCCAACCTCTGGGATCTGCAGGGGTTCTGAAAATGAAGACCACAGCACTGATTCAGTACTGCAGCCGTTTACAGTGTTTTGATGTATAGTGGCACCATGAACCCAATGTGCAGGAGAACCGCAGTACAATTGCATTCAAGTGAATGCAGCTCTTTGAATCAGGACTGCACCTCTTTCTCTCTCCTGATCTGTGATAGTCCCAGAGGTCAGACCTCCCCCACCAATCATAAAGCAACGGCACATCCAAGTTATGAGATGGGAATGTCACTTTAAAAATATATTGAAATCTATATTGTAATTAGATTAAAGGAACTTGAAAGCTACACAAATTATCCATGTTCAAACCACCAACTAGTAAAGTAAATACCACTGATTGCCTTTTCCCATTGGATTCAGTTAAAGGGGTTGTATCATTACATTTAATGGTCTTCAGAATCAGGGGGCAGTGAAAACAAGCAACTTGGCAATTGGATGTCATTTGCAAACCTTTCTTGTTTTCACTGTCTCCCCTGTCTCCCTTCTGTAAACACTGTTCCCCAGTGTCGGTCGGATTCCACCTCCTTTCATTACATTGGCTGACGGCTCTACTAATTTACATTCTGTGTGGCCCCTGGTCGCATTTCTGCCTCTCTCACTCGAAATAATGGACCAGTAACATTTCACTGGACAGGATTCAACTGTAACAAACCTCCAGCTGTGAGAGGAGAAGAGATCAGTGCTCTGAGTCCATAGAAGACTGTCTAGACTGAATGCAGGGCTGTGGTATGTAAACAAACAGCTCTTACAAAATAAGACTGGATCAGGAGAGGAACAACACAGTGACATGTGGACTCAGACAGAGAGGGGGTGAAGAGCAGGGATGTGCTATTCCCCCCCCCCCCCACTGATCTCAAACAAACACACTGACTCGGGAGGGAGCCTGAACAGAGCATGATTTGAGGAACAGAGAAACTGAAAGTACAATGAAACAGATGAACTGATGAAGTGATAAATCCCCTTTAAGGAATGGAATATATAAGGCAGTAAGGCTGAAGGCAGGTTTTAAAGCTGATGTGTCTAAAGCAGGAAATAGTCAACCATATGGATTCATATAACTTTGACAGAGGTCAAATTGGGATGGTTAGATAACTGGGACAGAGACTTTCCAAAACAGCAGGTTTTGTGGAGTGTTCCCAGTCTCCAGTGGTTTGTATTTACCAATAGTGGTCAAGTGTTGAACTAGCACCAGGGCTGTGAGCACCCGTGTTGGTTCAAGTGGAAAATAAAATCTAGCCCAACTGATGTGATCCCACAGAAGTACTGTTGTAGCACAATTTGCTGAAAAAGTTCTTCCTGACTATGATAGAAAGTTATTAGAACATCTTGATTATCACAAGTAGCTGTACATCCATAGACTGTTCAGAGTGTCCATACTGACACCCGTCTACTACGGAAAGCAGCTTCAATGGGACATGAGTGTATAGAGCAATGGAAGAAGGTGGTCTTCTCTGATGAATTATATTTTCTTTTATATCATGTGGACCATTGGGTGCATCTGCAACATTAGTGTTGTGTTTTAGATTTGGGTCAAAGTCAAATTCTGAAGTGCTCAGATTCTGGTTGGTCCGAATTGATATTTGGAAATGTTCATCAAAAAATCAAACGTAACCCTAGGAGAGGGTTAGTGTTTTTAAAGTGGGTCCAACATCACTTCTGATTACCATAACATTGGGCCTATGGTAAAGTTACATAGTACGGTTGAAAGAAGACACATGTCCATCAAGTTCAACCAAGGGTGGGGAAAATGTGGATGAAGGGAGAGAGACAAGGACTTTAAGCCCAGCCTCACCACTGGTTAATGCCCTGAAACCCAGAAGGCAAGAACTAATCTGCTCCAGGGGAGACCCCATCTCTGACTCCAGAGCCTACACCAGCCAGGATCCAGAATTTTGCATAGCTACAAACGGATTAATATTCTTTAGTTCCAGGTAGGTATCTAAGCCTTTCTTGAAACTCTCTACAGTTCCTGCTGTGACCAGCTCCTCAGGCGGCTATTCCACAGATTCACAGTTCTTACAGTGAAGAACGCTCTTCTCCTCTGGAGATTGAATCCTTTTTTCTCTAGTCGAAGGGAATGTCCCCTTGTCTTTTGAGGGGGCTTCGCTTGAAATAATTTTTCCCCATACTTTTTGTAGGGACCATTTATATATTTATATAAATTAATCATGTCCCCCCGAAGCCGTCTTTTCTCAAGACTAAATAAGTTCAATTCTACTAACCTCTCCTCATAACTAAGATGCTCCATTCCCCATAACCAGTAACCAGAAGTGATGTCAGCCAAACCATAATTTAAGTTTAATCGAACTTGTTTAGAAACAGACAAGGCCTCATTCAATTAACACTATAAGTTACTTACATGGACAAACGAAGGATGCACTATGAAGAAAATGAACTTGCAGAGAAAATGCAGCCAGTTGTCTTCTAGGAATCATTGGGTTCTGTACTCAGGTGCCTTGGCCTCCAGATTGCAAAGAACTCAATTCAATCTAGCCTTTGTGTGATGTGCTTGACGAATTAGTCCAATCTATTGAGGTACCAAATCATAACCTATAGGACTTAAAAGATCTGCTGCTAACCTCTTGGTGCCAGAAACCATTGGACACCAGGGGCAACAGGAAGTCTGGCATCTTTTAAGCCAAAAAAATAGCACAGCCCAGTTCACTCTATTTTTAAACAGGCACACTTCAATATTAGGCACATTACAAAGCACCTGCGGCCCTTTGTAATGCATCTTAGATTGGGGGGGCGTGTTGGGGCGCGTCGAACTACAACCGTACAATTCTACACATGTATGACTTTAGTGAAGAAAAACCAGGCGCATTACTGCTGGAACAGGTAGAGCACGTTAAAAGTGGTTTACCTGAGCTACAATTGTCGCTTTGTTGCTAGAAAGTGCAAAATCTATGACTCGCAGTAGAACAGGTTCATAGATTCAGGCGCATTCTACGTTACTAATGCATGCAAAAAAAGTGGCGCCTGGGCGCCAGAAATCATGCATATCGCCCCAGGTGTTTGCATAGGTATCATTTGGGTACAATAGTTTCCTCCCACACCCCAAAAACATATTGATAGGTAAATAAACTTCTTATGAAATTAGCTTTTGTGTGCAGATGCCTGAGGTAGGGAAATTGTGAGCCTTTTTGCTAACAGAAACTGACGAGAGTAAAGACAACCCTTGTACAGCATTGCAGAATATGTTAGTGCTATAGAAACTACAGGAAATAAATAGTAAGGAAAAAATCTGAGCTATACAGGAGTATTGTAGAAGGTTTATGCATCTCTGTGATAGTCCAACTATTGCTCCAATACATCTATTATATGTGCATCAACTTATACTACTGTTGCCTTCCTTTACCTTTCCCTCCCTCATGCTTAACACTGTAGCACTGCTTTTTCATTTTATTGCATCTCATGGCATAAGTTCACTGTCCCATCATCTCTCAAGGACAGAATTATCACAAAAATTACCGTAGTCCTTAAAGGGGTTATGCCACAATCTCATTTCATACCTCCTGCATCCAGTTCTTTAACTCTGTGTGCTCAGAAGGGGGCGTGTGTGATCTGTTTGAATTACATACCATGTAACCCAGCAGGATGACATCACCATGCCTTTCCTCTCTATAGTCAAAGAAAGGTCTGTTTATGTAAAGCATTGTGAGTAGCTGAGAAGTAAAGTTTTTGCCTCCGGGCACAAGGGTCCTAGGTTCAAATCCAAGCAGGAACCAAACCTGTGTTTTTTTCCCCTTTATCAATGCACAAACCTGATTGAGGTTTCTTTTTTATTTATTTGCACTGTTTGACTAATTACTAGGGAGTTCAGAGGACGGGAGTAGAATGACAGCACCTGGGGTTTGAACACTCAGTAGCTGCCTGAGAGGTGATGTCTGAGCATGTCTGACCAGGACTGAGTAGCTCTAAGCTCTGGTCGTATCCCCTGGAGACGAGCTGTAAACAACGGATCGCTAAAGGAGCAGCTAAGACAAAAAAGGTACAGAATTTTTAATAATAATAAATGGTGAAAATGTTTGTTATTTCATTTGCAAGCTTCCCACGTCAATTTTACTTCATGGCAAAACCCTTTAATTTAACAAAAAAAAATTGCTGTCATACACGTACTGGGGCAGCAGAGCTACAAAAAAGGGATTCCTAAAATTCTTCTAAAATATACCCCAAATATGTTATATTATTGAGGGACCTTAGTATTTTCTAAATGCACATTTATATTTAAACAGGTTATTTACTATGTCTTCATTTTACACTGATAAAAAGTGACAGTGGGAATAAAATAAAAATAGAAAACATGGTTACAGTACAAGGTAAATATATCCGCCACAAGGAAAGCAGCACTTTCACAGAACTGTGGATAACATTGGAGCCTCAGGTCAAGATTTATTTATGTTCTAAATTCAGTCTGACTCTGAGCAATTGCCGATGTGCTCAAAATATGGAACAATGAATGGAGTATTATATGGCGTCTTACATCTGCTAACATTGTTGATTTTACAGTACTGTGTCTGATAAGCAATAACTTATTTATCACATAACCTGACACATGATTTGTTATAAGGATAGATGGCGGTTTATTTTCTGTCTAGAGACCAAAGTCTTATTGAACAACAGCTCAGTGAATTTAAGTAGATTGTTGAAAGTTTACACTGTATTTAGATATTCAAAGGTATTGCAATGTGTTACTTACCACATTTCTTTCTTTATTTAAAGGAAACGGAATATGCAGTCTGATCTGCCTGCAGCAGCTTATAGAACAGAAGGAGCTGAGCAGATTGATATTTAGTTTTGTGGGAAACTATTTAGTATAACCTGTGATACAGATAGTCCTCGATTTACACCGTTCCGACTTACATCTGTCCCCTAGTTACAAAAGGAGACTTATGGGGCATGCTGGCACTTGTAGTTCCATGTTCCACAGCAGGTAACATCTGTGGAACAACACGTTCCAACAGGCCACAGAAGCACATGAGGTGAAATCTTCTTAACAGGAGCACAGACAGCAAAACAAATGTAAAAACCCTTCCCTGCACTATCCAAAACGAAAAAAAAAAACTTTTGTGCTGAAGTTACATTTAATAAATATATCTGTTCCGACTTACATACAAATTCAAATTAAGAACAAACCTACAGTCACTATCCTGTTTGTAACCCGAGGACTGCCTGTATATTTATTTAAATTTCTGCTTTTTCTGGGTTAAGAAGTCCAATAGGCTGTGATATCAGCGATTGACAGCCTTCTATCTATGAATGTCCATACATAGATAACTGTAAAGCACACATAAGACCGTCTAATGGACTCCTTAATCCAGTATAAGCAGATATTTTAATGAATATATTAAATTTTTTCCCTAAAGACTATATATTAATTTGCTAAGCTCCTCCTTCTCTATAACCTTCTGCAGGCAGATCAGATAGCATGTTCAATGTGATAGGTTCCTCTTAAAGGGAATGTGTCATCAAAAAAATGACTTATTGTTTAACTCATGTTTTTATGTTAAACGCATCTTTAAGAATTTTTTATTTTTTTTTTTAATTTTCCATATCACTGTTCATATTTTTAAAATCCTTAAGTCCTGCAGTTCTTACTTTGACCACTAGGTCTCACTTTGGCACTAGGTCTAATAATTGTCTGACACTTCCTGTTGAGTAGAGAGAGATTTTCTGTAGCCAGCTAATGATCAGTACAAACAGGATTAGGGTATATTCACACGGCTTATTTTGGGGCGCATTTCACCACGTATTGCAAGCGTACTGCGCTCTAATATGAGCGAAATGCGCCACAATCATTACGGTAATCCACAGTTCTCACAGAGAAGTATGGATTATGCCTCCTCTCCCCGGGTGTACAATACGATCGTATTGTACGCGCGGGGAGATAATTGTTATGTAATGTATTGCCGTCGCTTTTGCGCCACGAGTAATGCTTGTCTATGGGGCCAGCGGGCTGCCGCCCCCCCTCCCACGTCGTGGGAGTACGCATCGATCAGTTCTCATACATGCGGGGAGATCAGTGACATGTCACTTATTCTCGGCGAATGCGCGCCACAAGTAATGACTGTCAATGGGGCCGGCGGCTGTTGACCCCCCAGTGCTGCGGGAGTATGCGTGCATACGCGCCGCAATACGTCGTGTGTACATACCCTTAGGTGAGTCCTAGAAAATCTGGAGTCCTCACGAGCACTCAGAAGAGTAGCCAAGTGTCTTGCACCTGTTGATAATGTGGTGCCAGGGTAAAATGTTACAAGATTCTGCCCTGACTCTAGTTACAGGCCGAGGGGCCGCACCGCAGCTGCACTATAGATTCTAGCTGCTATATTCTGTGCTGCTTTCTGTCTCACAGGTCGATGTACAAACCGCCGGCCACTAAATGCCAAACTGCACCCATGGTTTCTTTTATGCAGCCCTGTAGAGTATTTTAACCATGTATCTCTTCATTTGCTTGGTAACAAAGGAAAGCTAGTCGACTACTGTGATAATGTGGAGTCACATCATTTTTCTCCAACGGCCAAGAAAACTGGATGAGCTTTCCTATTCTATTCCTCGTGGGTAGATATATAGGAGAGGGGTATGTGAAAAGAGTTCTGGTATGTAAGGGCCGGTTCACACGGCTTATTCAAGCCGTAATTGAGGGACGGATTTCGCCCGCAATTCCGCCTTGAGTAAGTGGCGGGGGCGCTGCCCGCCGGCCCCATAGACATGCATTATCCACGGCACGTATCCTGCCCGGATAATGAACATGTTAATTTCTCCCCACCCGGCGGATTCACCGAGCGGGGAGGAGAGTCGGAATCCATAGTTCTCTATGAGAACTGTGGATTACCGTAATGGCTGGGACGGATTCCACCCGTATTGCATCGCAGTACGGCGCACAATACGGCTGCAATCCGTCCCAGAAATAAGCCGTGTGAACAGCTCTTAAAAAGGGGATGTGGCTCATGGCCAAAACTTTCGGTGGCACACAATACATGCCGCATGACAGCATCTCCCTAAAACCCACTTTCAAAGGTTTTCAGGACTGCATTAGTATGTTGGTGGTTTCTTTAGATAGAAGCAAACTTATTCACAGTGTGGACGAAACCATGCAACCAGGGTATGTTGGTGGACCAGTAACATCCTGGCTGGAGAGTTCAGGGTTGAAAACAAAAAGAAAATTTATTGCAATAGATTGTGCAACACGTTACCTACATTTTCTGTTACATCTTGGAAACAATCATTTGCTTTTAAATGCAGCTGAATACGTATCTGAGTGACTCCTTTCAGACTCTAACCTGTCGTGTAATACATAAAAAATGCACAATAATTCAGAACGTGGCTTTAGTCCCGATGAATACAAGTGCATATTCCATGACAGAGCCCATAAATGTGGGTTTTTTCTGCACCTGCTGCTGGTCAGGCTTTGGCTTTAAGCTGACATAGATAAATGCTAGAGGCTTTTCATGTGTCATCTTAACCTTGCTTGTAATGGTCTATCATCAACAGTGAATTTGAGATTCAATGCAGCAGCGGACAGGTAAGAACTTAGATAAATTGTAAGAGAAAGAAAGCTGAGTACACAATGACCATTTCTAGTTTATTGTGCTGAAGCAGAAAACAACTGATGACCTAAAAACAGTAAAGTGGCACAATTTGCTGACCACGGGTTAGATTATATTCTACACTTGTTTCTTAAAAAGTAACTTCACAGCTGGAAGACAGATTGATTTATAAATTACAATAGGTATTCTTATTTGCTACATTTGGTTACATTGTTGTATTGCCTTTATTATGTGAGCTTAGACATAGGGGTTTTTTCTCATGATGGATTTGGATGCTGGTTCTGGCACATATTCAGCACAGAATCCACCTCAGAATTGGCGTCCAATCTCACTCTTTGGGCGACATGTTTGAAAGGGTTTTTCACCCTTTTTCTGACGTACAATGCACCTAACAGCCAGCTACGATGTCTAATGCACCTAATGTATGTGTTAGACGCATTATTCGTAAGACTCAACACTTTCTAATGCCCCTAACATTAAGGGCTGTTCTGGAGGTGTTCTGGGGGTTTGTCACACCACATTCGTAAGATTAGACACTAATGTGGTTCGGCAAAACTAGGCGCATTACTGCTTGGATAGACAGACCTATTTCAATGTGATCTTTCTGAGCCTGAGGAGTCAAGGTGGAGCTAGATTTGCTGTAATGGGCAAAAATGTCCAATATTTCTCAACTTATACAAGTGCATTAATAAAAAGTAATATATTATAATTATCAAACTGTATAATATTAAATTATTTAAATTTAATGAAAAATGTGATGATATAAAATTAATTTAAAAATATTATGTCCCAAAATAATTAAAAAAAATCTCCTATAAAATGTATTTAAAATTATATAATCTTAAACTAATTTTACATTAAATAACCCACTGATTATGTTTTGAGATTTTTATTTTTTAAATTTTACTACATTAAATTTAAATATATTTTTGCTGCTTTCACCCTTTATTCTACATACAGCAAGAGCCAGCACAGCACAGGTATTGCTGGGATCAGTACCATAGTTTCTATTCACTGACATGCTATTCTAATGACTTTTCTCTTATTTCCAGCCTGTCTATAAACTTAAAGGGTATTTCGCCACAAATTAAAATTGACGTGGGAAGTTTGTAAATTAAATAACAAACATTTTCACCATTCATCATTATTAAAAATTCTGAACCACTTTTGTTTTAGCTGCTCCCTTAGTGATCCATTGTTTACAGCTCATCTCCAGGGGGATACGACTGGGCTGAGATCTTCTCACTCCTGGTCGCACATCTAAGACATCACCTCCCCTCAGGCAGCTACTGAGTGTTCAAACCCCAGGTGCTGTCATTCTACTCTGTTCCCCTTAGTAATTAGTCAAACAGTGCAAATAAATAAAAAAGAAACCTCAATCAGGTCTGTGCATTGATAACGAGAAAAAAAATCCACAGGTTTGGTTCCTGCAGGGATTTGAACCTAGGACCCTTGCGCTGGAGGCAAAAGTTTTACCTCTGAGCTACTTACAGTTCTACATATAAACAGACCTTTCTTTGACTACAGAGAGGAAAGGCACGGTGATGTCATCCTGCTGAGTCACATGATATGCAATTCAAACCAATCACACACCCCCTTCTGAGCACACAGAGCTGAAGAGCTGGATGCAGGAGGTATGAAATGAGATCGTGGCAAAACCCTTTTAATACATGTTATGCGCCTAAGTTCCGTAATGCGCCTAACACCTAGGCGAGGCGTACTTTATACACCATTTATGAACGCACAAAAACCACTTTCATACATTATACAATTAAAATGAGACTCAACTATTCACTTCAACGCACCTTCCTTCATACATGTTGCCCTTGGTTTCCAATGTAAAATCCGCGTCGTGCACAAAACACAGATTTTTTTTGCGTGGATTTTTACCACTTTGCCACACCACCTAAATTGTGCTGCTTAGGAAATCTGTGTTTTTTTTGTGGCAATTTGTACTAGCTGATGTGACAATTGTAAAATATCAGCAGAAATTTAAATTTCTGAATTTATTTTTAGAAAAAATAGTGCAAACATCAAATGGTGTTGTGTGAATAGGCTCAGACTGGCCCACAGGGGAATAGGGGAAACCCTCGTTGAGCCCCTTGGCTTGATGGGCTCCTAGATATGCTGGACCCCTGGGCTTGATGAGCCCCTAGACATGTTGGACCCCTGGGCTTGATAGGCCTGGGGCTGATTTTCAGGGAGAAAGGCATAGAAAGAGCACCAGGAATCAAGAGGTAGAGTTCACGATTCATGTGCAGTATGTTTAGTTGCGTACAGTAACTTTAGGATGAGCCCTGAGAAACCACACCACTGGTGGCCCCAAAAACCAACTCCACTGATGGCCCCTAAGAATCAGTTCCACTGGTGTGCCCCAAAAATTACCCCCACTGGTGTAACCCAAGAATCACATGCAATGGTGTGCCCCAATAATCACTTCCACTGGTGTAACCCAAGAATCACTTCCACTGTTGTGCCCCAAGAATCACCTCTACTGGTGGGCCTCAAGAATCAATTTCATTAATGGGCCCTAAGAATCAACTCCAGTGGTGAACCCCAAGAATCAATTCCACTGGTGGGCATCAAAAATCACAACCACTCAAGTGCTCCAAGAGACAACTTCAATGGTATGCCCCAAAAATCACCTCCACTGGTGTACATCTGGAATCACCTGCAATTGTGTGCCCCAAGAATCACCTCCACTCGTGTAACCCAAGAATCACTTCCACTGTTGCACCCCAAGAATCAACTTCACTAGTGGGCCCCCTAAAATCACCTCAACTCTTGTACCCCAAGAATCATCTCCAATTGTGTGCCCCAAGAATTAACTTCACAGGTGCGCCTCAAGAATCAATTTCACTAATGGGGCCTAAGAATCAACTCCACTGGTGAACCCCAAGAATCAATTCCACTGGTGTGTCCCAAAAATCAACTCCACTGGTGTGACCCTAGACACACCTTCACTGGTGTGCCCCAAAAATCACTTCCACTGGTGTACGCCTAGAATCACCTGCAACTGTGTGCCCCAAGAATCACCTCCACTGGTGTAACCCAAGAATCATTTCCACTGTTGTGCCCCAAGATTCAGCTTCACAGGTGGACTACAAGAATCACCTCCACTGGTGGGCCTCAAGAATCAACTTCACTAATGGGCTCCAAGAATCACCTCAACTGGTGGGCCCCGAAAATCACTTCCACTGGTGGGCCTCAAGAACTGACTTTACTAATAGGCCCCAAGAATCAACTCCACTGGTGGGCCCCGAAAATCAATTCCACTGGTGGGCCTCAAGAATTTACTTCACTAATGGGTCCCAAGAATCAACTCCACTGGTGGGCCCCAAGAATTAACTTTGCTGGTTGGCGCAAGGCACCCCAGTCTGACACTGTGTCTGACAGTCTAGTAACTAGGTATTTTGCTGCCGAACAACTAGAGACATTTTAGTAGAATTGACAGGAAACATGTACTTAGGAACCATGCTCTCCTAAATTACCCAGCAAAAAATGAACTGAGGACACAGATAGGACAGGAAGGATGGACAGAAATGAAAAAAAGTTGCATAGGATTAGGAAAACATGGTTGCTTTCTTCCAGAAACAGTGCTACACCTGTCCATGGGCTGTGCCTGGTATTGCAGCTGAACTTTTTTAAACAAAAAAGTCAGAACCTTTAAGTTCTGCCAAATCTATTTGTCCCTTCCTGGTGCTTTTGTGTCAATGGCATCAGTACAAATCCTATAAAGGGTTAAACTATTGGTTACTGAGAGTCCCACAGAATACATATCTCAGAATCAGAGTTTGGGGATGTATACAATGCCTAGTGTCCAACTTCAAAGGACACTTGGGTTTTTAATGACCATCACATCTCGCATATGCTGATATTAGACAAGGGTAAAAGCTCACAAAAAAATAAAACCAGCATCAATTTGTTCCACTTACGGCTTAGCCGTCATTTGCTACCATGCCAGGTTGGGTGGTGTCATGTTAACATACAGTACGTTGGATATTCTAAACCATAATGTGAATAACCCTTAAACAAATGTATCCTGGTTATGCCTTCAGATTTGAGTAGGGAATGAGTAATATCTGCAGTTTATAGATAATTTTCATGTCAGACCTCACGTTGCCTATTTAAATGGAGTCATTCTGGAGGAAATAGCAGTGACAGGTTAACAATAGCTAAGCAATCTCAATTCAAATAGCATTCTTCTGGACTGCACGGATGGAATGAATAAGCCATAAGCCTCTTTAACCTTTTCATTGCTATGACGAATATTATTCTTGAGTGTGACTATGTATATCTAACCAGACAGTAATGAAACCTGTAGGAAACCTGTTGGACTTATCATCACTACTCCTTTTCATAGTGAAGCCAGCCTTGTGATCACTTGATTGACCTATGTCTAGCCTTAAGAATCCCCAGCAATCAACTCTCATTGTCATGAATGTTTTGGGTGAAAATACACATAACATGAATGGCTTAATGTGTACAGAAGATCCCTGCCACAGCTGACGGGGGCATTGTTCAGACGGACCCCACTTTTTTCTTAGTTTATCCTGGAGTTGCAGTTAGAAAAAATGCAAAAAAAGTTTCATGTCACATATTTTCAAGATCCTTTCCCTTTTTTATACCCAGAGGGGTAAAAACCCGAGGAAAACCTAAAGACAATAGTAGGTGCACAGTTAATTTTCATGTTTTCTTTAGGGCCATTCACCGGGGTTATTTTTTAACGGATTTGAGGCCGTATTTCGCCCCCGTAAAAGCACCCGCAATACGGGGGTGGAATCCGTTTTTCCGTAACTACGTTAATCTACAGTTTTTCATAGAGAAAATATGGATTCCGTCCTCCTCCCCCCCCTGCCGATCCCCCGGGTGGGGGGGAAATAAAATCACATTATCCCGGGCGGGGGTAGCCCCTTTTTGGTAAGGAAACCTTTCCGCTGCACGCCCCCCCTTCCCCCCCCCCCCCGCCCCGGGGGGAACCCCCCCCCCCCCCCCTTATTTAAGGCCCTAATTGCGAGCGAAAAACCTCCCCCCAATTTCCCTTGAAAAAGCCTGTGAAACCCGGGCCCCTTTTTTGTCTTTAACCCTATGTACAATTGTTAATAAAAATAAATTTTTAAAAAACCTGTGGAAAGGGGTTTAAGGGTTTTGAGAGCAAAGGGTGTAAAATTTAGGGAAAACTGAACTCGAAAAATAGGAAATTTTTTGATAGAGGAGAGAAACTTTAGCTCTGTGAAATTTTTTTGGGAAATTTTATTATAGAGGAGGGAAGCGAGTTTGTGATTAAAAAGGGGTTTTTTGATAGGAAAGGGGAGGAGCTGACTCTGTGATATTAGGATTAAAATGGAAAAAGGGGAGGGAGCTGAGCTCTGTTATAATAAAGTTTAAAATGATAAAAGGAGAGAAGCCCAGCTTGTTAAATATTAGGGTTAAAATAATAGAGGAGAAAGTGACTCTGTTATAAAAAAGGGATATGATAGGGGAGAAGCTAAACTCTTTATATATAGGGTTATATGAAGAGGAGAGAAAACTGAGCCCCTTGTATACATAGGGTTTATGAATTTTTAGGGAGAGAGCTGAGCTCCCGTGATATATGGGTTATATGATAGAGGGAAAAGCTGAGCTTTTTTATATATAGGGTTTTATTATAGGGGGAGAGAAGCATGCTCTGTAATTTTATAGGGTTTTTATGGGTACAGGGAGAGAAAACTTTACTCTGTGAAATTAGGGTTTTATGATAAGGAGAGAAAACTGAGTTTGTATTAAAAATTTTATGAAAAGAGGAAGAAGCTTTACTCTGTGATACCCCTTTTATAGGGTAGAGGAGGGAAAACTTAGCTCGTGTATTTAAAAGGGTTTTATTAAAGATTAGCTGATCTCTGATATATAGGAATTTTATATAGAGGGGAGAAGCTGAGCTCTGTGAAAAAATAGGGTTTTAAATTTTTGAGGAGGAACTCTGTTTATAATAGGGGTTTATTAAAATAGAGGAGAGAAGGGGGCTCTGTGAATTTTAAAGGGTTTTATGTAGAGGGGGAAGTGAGCTCGTGATATATAGGGTTTATATGATAGAGGGGGGAGCGAGTCTGTGATTATAATTAAATGATAGAGGAGAGAAGTGAGGGTCTGTAATATATAGGGTTATTTGGGTAGGGGGGAGAAAACTGAGCTCTGTGATAAATAGGGTTTTTTTGATAGAGGGAAAGTGAGCTTGTGGTATAAAAGGGGTTTTTATATGAGGGGGAGAAATGAGCTCTGTGATATTTTAGGATTATATGATTTGAGGGGGAACTGATTTTGTTATTAAGGGGTTTTATGTTTTGAGGGAGAGAAACTGAGCTCTTTTGGATTATAGGAAAAAAATATAGAGGAGAGAAGTGAGCTAGTGTATTAGGGGTTATAGGATAAAAGGGAGAAGCTGAGTCGTGATATTAGGGTTATATGATAAAGTGAAGAAGCTGAGCTCTGTGATATTTTAGGGTTTAAATAGAGGGGAAGAGCTGAGTTTTGGATATATAGGGGGTTATATGATAGAGGGGCTGAGGGCCCTTTATATATAGGGGTTTTATGGGGAAAAGGGGGAGAAGCCCGAGCTCCCTGATATAAAAGGTTTTATTTAAAGGGGGAGAGGGAAACTGAGCTTTTTTGAAATATAGGGGGGTTTTATATAGAGGAAAAGAAGTGAGTCATGTATATGGGTTTAAAAGGGTAAGGAGAGAAGCTGAGCTCTGTGATATATAGGGGTTTTTTATAGGGGGAGAGAAGCGAGCTCAGTGATATATAGGGGTTTTAGGGGTAGAGGGGGAGAAGCTGAGTCTGTGATATATAAGGCTATATGATAGAGGAGAGGAGCTGAAACAAAGTGGAATTAGCATGGTGGAAATTTAATCTACCAGCGCTAATTCCACTTTGTTTGATCTTTGTATACATACTGCCGTGGAGATTTGAATCTTTGAACTCCTTCGTGTTTTCAAGTGGACTGGCTGCAGCATTTGTGGATTTCAAACTAGAACCAGAATTGGTTCATAAACTCTTATTGTTTGTTGTACCAATCATGTGCAACCATCTCAGGTGAGCAGATCCAGTATTTTACATTTCAATCTAAACTTTTGCTCTGCTACTCAGGAGTGCGCTTGTGTTCTGATCTTTTACAGTACTAGGAAGAGAAGCTGAGCTCTGTGATTTATAGGGTTATATGATAGAGGAGAGAAGCTGAGCTCTGTGTATATATGGTTATATGATAGAGGAGTGAAGCTGAGCTCTTTGTTTTAGGGTTATATGATAGAGGGAGAGGAGCTGAGCTCTGTGATATATAGGGTTATTTGATAGAGGAGAGAAGTTGAGCTGAGATATATAGGGTTATATGACAGAGGAGAGAAGCTGAGCTCTGTGATATATAGGGTTATATGATAGAGGGAGAGGAGCTGAGCTCTGTGATATATAGGGTTATATGATAGAGGAGAGAAGCCGAGCTCTGTGATATATACGGTTTATATGATAGAGGAGAGAAGCTGAGCTCTGGATATATAGGTATATGATAGAGGAGAGAAGCTGAGCTCTGTGATATATAGGGTTATATGATAGAGGGAGAGAAGCTGAGCTCTGTGATATATAGGGTTATATGATAGAGGAGAGAAGCTGAGCTCTGTGATATATACGGTTATATGATAGAGGTGATGAGCTGAGCTCTGTGATATATAGGGTTATATGATAGAGGAGAGAAGCTGAGCTCTGTGATATATAGGGTTATATGATAGAGGAGAGAAGCTGAGCTCTGTGATATATAGGGTTTTATGATAGAGGGAGAGAAGCTGAGCTCTGTGATATATAGGGTTATTTGATAGGGAGAGAAGCGATCTCTGATTATATTGGGTTATATGAAAGAGGAGTGAAGCTGAGCTCTGTGATATATAGGGTTATATGATAGAGGGAGGAAACTGAGCTCTGTGATATAAAAGGTTATATGATAGAGGAGGGGAAGCTCAGCTCTGTGATATATAGGGTTTATAGAGAGGAGAGAAGCTGTGCTTTGTGATATATAGGGTTATATGATAGAAGAGAGAAAATGAGCTCTGTGATATGTTTGGGTTATATTTATAGAGGAGAGAAGCTGAGCTCTGTGATATATAGGGTTTTATGATAGAGGGAGAGAAACTGAGCTCTGTGAATATAGGGTTATATGATAGAGGAGAGGAGCTGAGCTCTGTGATATATAGGATTATATGATAGAGGAGAGAAGCTGAGCTTTGTATATAGGTTATATGTAGAGGGGGAAAGGGGCTGACTCGTGATATTAGGATTATTTGATAGGGGGAGAAGCTGAGCGTGATTTAAGGGTTATATGACAGGGAGAAAAAGCTGACCCGTGAATATAGGGTTATATGTTTTGGGGGAGAAGCTAACTTTGTAGTACATAGGGATGTATGATTTGGAGCAGGATTTCTGCGTAAAAATCAGAGGAAATACTGACTGGACTCCTGAAGAGACAATGAGAGTCCTGCTAACCCCTGCCTACATCCAGTGATTTTATTCATTCGAAAGGGCAAAGCAAATATAATATATTGCTAAACCATTACTTTTATTCATATTTATTTTCCCATGGTCCTTTTTGCATAAACAATTGTACTTGCGTCTCTTCATTTAGTCCCCTGGTGCACGTTTAATCCAAGTACAAGATAAGTTCTCCAGCGATCTCCGTTTTCTTAAATCGCAATAGTGGAGGGAAAAACACGGGGGGGGGGGAAGGGGGGGGAGTGCACCAAGCGTGCAACGTTTTTAGGGGACCCCCCCCTTTTCATATACAGTCACCCCACTTTAAGGTAAAAAACAAAGTTAGTTTTAAAAGGGTTGGACCCCCCTTTTCCTTCAGAACGCCTCAATTCTTCGTGGTGATTTAACAAGGTGTTGAATGATGCTCAATTGGTACCAAGGGGCCCCAAAAAGTGCCAAAAAAATTTCCCCCACATGAACCACCACCCACTGAAAAATTGATACAAGGCAGGATGGATCCGCTTTCATGTTGTTGTCGCAAATTCTGACCCCAACTTCTACTGTCCAATTTCGATGACTTGGAAATTGGAGCCTCTTTTGTTTTAGCGAAAGGAGTGGCACCCCTGTGGTCTTCTGCTGCGTACCATCTGCCTCAAAGTTCGCCACCGTGCATTCAGAGATGCTCTTCGCCCTACCTTGGTTTAAACAGGTGGCTTTTTGGGGTCACTGTTGCCTTTCTATCATTTCAAACCAGTCTCCCCTTCCCCTTTTGACCTCTGGCATCAAAAAGGCTTTTCCCCCCACAGGACTCCCGCTCACTGGTGTTTTTTCTTTTTCGGACCTTCTCTGAAAACCCCCTAGAAGGTTGTGCGGAAAAACCCAGGAGATCAGCGTTTCTAAAATACTAAGACCCCCCCTTTGGCACCAACAACCATGCCCGTTCAAAGCATAAAAACCTTTCTTCCCCATACTGAGCTCGGTTTGAATGAGGAGATTGTCTTGACCAGTCTAATCCAAAATGCTTGATTTGCCCCATTTTGTTGGTGATAAATTAAAGGGGTTTCACAGTTGGAAAAGATTACTAATAAAGTGGCCCGGTGGGTAGGTATATATTTTAAAAGAGAAAAAGAAAATGGGCCTTTCCCTCTGCCCAAAGGACCACTTATCTGGTAATGTTAGGACAATACAGGACAGTAGCACCACACTGACATAAGAGGGATTTCTAACCGGCAATCATTGAGCCCCTTTACTATTTCTGGGGCATTGTTTTTTGGGGAACATGGTGGGCAAACAATGGTGCATGATGAAGGGGTTTGCGCCCGTTTTCTGGGATCCTCGCCTACTGGCCCAATCCCCTGTCGGACGCAGGGATGGTGGGGTTGGGCCCGCGTTCGCCTTTCGGCTGCGCCCCACATGAAGGGGCGGGGGAAGGGGGTGTGTAGGGGTTCCGGGGCGGGGCGCGGCGGGGGTCGAAAACTCCGAGGACATGATCGCGGGTCCCAAATCGGGCATTGCAGCGCTCGGCAGCTCCGACAGTCAACCTGGTTTATTTTGGTCTAAATGATCCGGCGGGGGCGAAGTGAAACGAGAAAACCCGCGAGGAAACATAGAAGATCGAAGAGAAATCTCGCTTCAGGGCCGTGCGGCATGGGTTGATTTTCCAAAAAATCGCCTTTATAAAGGGGGAAAAAAATTTTCAGAAAAAGAGCTAAAAATTATTTATTAAAAAAATAAAAATTTAAAAAAACTTTAAAAATCTGAACGGTTACATGGAAATTGGGTCGTGGGAAAATTGGGCCGGGAAATACAGTAATTAAATTCTGTAGCGTTTCATTGGGCCAAAACCCCCAAAAAATTGGAGCGACAGGGACCCCTTAAAATTGGAGAAGTGTTGACCAATCAAAAAAAAAGGCGGGGCGTTTCA